>JANHFX010005636.1:0-22024 GCA_027560015.1 Chloroceryle amazona
TCAGGGGTTGGACTCGATGATCTTGGAGGTCTTTTCCAACCCAATCTATTCTATGATTCTATGATTCTATGATTCATTAGAATCTTCAGATGTCTTTGAAGACTTAATACACAGAACTTCATATACAGGAGTCTGTATCCACATAAACAGAATGCAATAGAAACAGATACATATAATTGTATGTAAATATGTTCATTTTAACTCTTGTAATTCCAAACCAGCAGTATAAATTTGAGTATCATATCCTCTCCATTTCATAGCATTTAATTTTCTTATGCTTAGAAGTAGTGTAAGAGCAATTACAAGATTTACCAAATGGGTCAGACTATATTCCCAGAAAAATCAAAATAATTTTTTTTTTCCCTGACTCACATGAAGTTCTGCAAACTCTTGCCAATATTTCAGCCAACAGCAATTATCAAAGACAAGACTGAGTAACAAATTTCCTTGAGCAACTACAAAAAATTCACCAGACGTTTTGCTTTCAGTTAGGTTAAAGTATGTAAAGGGATTAACAGATTTGGGGATCAAAGGTTCTAAGTTAATTAGAAGTTTCACCATTATAAAATTAGCGTATTTGGATGAAACACTGTTTCACTGGAGATTTCTAATACATTTATTCACAATCTTAAAGTTATTTATCGTTGAAACAGCAGTGTGAATAAAGGAACTGGTTAAAGTCCATTTTGAAGTGAAGAGCTAAATAACAAGCTCATGGCCTCACAAACGGGAAAGTGAGGCAGAATGGAAGGTCAAATACAGGTGCCCCGATTCAGAGGTGTATAATTTAGTCAAGGACTTCCTATTTTTATTGTCATTAGGGTCTATTTCTAATCCTGATCCATGCAATATTAGCAAACATACAGAGCAGTTTGAAATTCTTTACCATTAACTCTTTTTTCCTAATTAGCTGCAGCTAGATGGAGTGGCAATCCCCCAAGAGAGTATGTAAGCTTGAGATGTAATTAAACCTTTTTCAGTTCTATTTTGCTCTAACATATGATACAGAGATCAGTACACAGAAAGAAATCAGTTGGAGGAAAAAAATAAAATGGAAATCTCAACTGCTGAGTCCTGGGGGAAAGAGCTGAAAGGCAGGAGTTACAAATTAGTTAATAGAAAGATAAATTTTCACCTGAGGATAAAGCACTGAGGACGCTGCTCCTGGAATAGCATGTGGTAAGCTCTTTCAGCACAGGAAAATATATGTGGGGGAAGTGAGGAACACAGTTTTCCAGAGTTACTTAAATAAAGTTGCGTGACCTGAAAAATTGTAGAAAATGAACATGATCAATACATTTCAAGTAATTATAGTTCACTCCCTTAATCCTGGGTGTTTTCTAAAGCTCTCTAAGCGTTATGAACGGGATCACTGTATGTATATAAGGGGTACCATTATAGTATCTATGAAGATTTTAATTAAAGAAATCATAGCTGTAAGCATAAATCTAATTAAAATGCAAAATGAAACATAACTAGTGGAGTCAACAATTCTGCTTTGTGCACTGAGTAAAACAAAACCTAGTAATTTAATTTTTTATACCTCACATTTATAGTTCTTCAATGTCTTGACTTTAAAATCTTACAAAATGAAATATAATCATCCCATGAAAATTAAAATTGAAATCAAAAGCTTAAGTTATGAACTCATTCATATATTACATGACAGAGCAGTGTCCCACAAATGCTCTGTCTGCTGTATAGAATAACATTTGTGATACACATATTTAACAACATGTACTATCCTTAAAGCTTAAGTATGAATAGAACCAATTATCTGCTACTGAAACTTTTTTAGGGTGTTTTTCTTTAATTTTTTTTTTTTTTAGGGATTATAGGAAAAAAAAAAAGTGCTAATACCTACAATTCTGTTCTTTCAGAATAAAATAAAGACAGAATGGAATTTAGATAACTTCATAACTTTAAATTGAGATCTAAATTTACAATTTAGACAGCAGTATCCTTTTGAATTTGATTCTTGTGAGCAAAAACACCATACCATTTTACAAATATTCTTAAATAATTTTACCTGTCTTTTTAATATAGCTTTTATCAGACCTTCTCATGGGTTTAGAAAATTAGCACAAGCTGTACAGAAACCCATGGCAGGTGGGGGGAACAAATGGAACACTATAAAGCATCTAGAATAATACTGGATACTCTTACTTAACCAAACCCCTGCCTTTCCATCATGTCCTGTTTTCTCCAACTACAGTCTCCAACAGCCTACAACAGTGTCATTTTGTATTTGTTGCTTTCTCCAAACTCATCAGGTGCTTACCACCCCTTCGTGTTCCATGCCTGTCTTGTTCAGACATTAAACTATTGAATCCTGGGGCATCTACAAAGCTGTGGTTGAATGAATCCTGCACAATACAGCCCTATACTCATTCAGGCCTTTTGAGCTACCAGACCGAGCAAGATTAAATCCACATGGATTCTCAAGGAATCATTTCAGCTTGTCACAAAGTAGAAAGAAAAACCTTCACACACTTATGCTCATTGCATAATGCTGCAAGTGCTTTGCAAGTTTATGTATTTTTCTAACACCGGAATTTCAATATATTTGCCCTAATGGGGGACAAATTCTGCACAAGTGTAGCAATCCAGGATGGCTTGAGCAGAAGTGCTTCTACAAACTGTTACTATGATAAAGTCAGAGTGGTGTCTGCATGTTCCTTGTAGTACAGTGCTACTATAATCTGTAGTGTAGTACAGTGGATTTCCATGTAAAAACACACTGATACTATCCTCCAGCAAGTGCACTGAATTGCATACAAAGCAATATATATTAGTGTCCATTAACATATGACTCTGTGTCATCTCAGAATGAACAATTGCTTATAAAAAGTTGTATTTTAGTAGTATTCTATTGGAACTAAGTGTGAGAGGTCAGTGTAGGATAACAAAGATTGCTGAGAAGTTATGAAAAGGGTTTTTAAAAAAGAGAAGAAAACCTAAAGCATTGTTCCTACTGAAAGGTAACAATCTTTTCATTGCTTCATCCTGGTTTTAAAAATAGCATCATGACCAATACGTCTTCACATTTTTTTTTTTGACAGCTAACAAACCAAATACATGGAACATGGAACGCCACCTAATGAGCCACATCACTTAGAACATCAGTGGCTACAGAGGGATTGACATCATCAATTTTTATCACTTTAATAGGCAGACTGTAACACTTACATATTTCAATATAATACCAGCTAAGCTGTTGCAATAATTTTCAACATTTCAAAAACAGAGAAATCAAAGCTATTTTGTATCCATGTTTTTTTGATCATCTGGGAAATATCTGCCTTATGCACAGTACCATGCAGATAATAATGATGGAATAAAAGAAATGATCATCTAAAGTGACCCAAGGAATTATAGGACAAAATGTGTCTCGTGCTAAACGTGCAAAAATAGATCTATCACAGAGAGGTCAAGAGAAGATAAAGACAATGTTTGGGAAACATTTAAAACATAAGCCTAACTCTTAAATTCTTTTTCTTTACAGTACTTGGTGCACAAAATCATCTATTTAGTGTAAAATACACAGTGATAGGAAAAAATACCATCATCCAAATCGTTGGGGATGATGGACGATTTCCATTTCTAGAAACTAAATTTAGACTCCCAACTTGGAATCTGCTGCTCTTGCCACTGAATGTCAACAGCATTTCTTTCTCTCAAATTTACTACTGATACACACAAAGCCACATGACATAGCAAACAGCCACAGACCACAATTTGCTTACCAAAATTTGAACCAGTTTTAAATCTTGAAAGCAAAATAAATGTATTTTAACACTCCCTAACACAACAGGGAACTTACCTCTGTATTAATGTGATCTCAGTCTATCAACATGAAAATAACAGGGAGGGGAGGAAATAAATTAACACCTTAACACTATGTCTCTAAAATGGCTGACTGAGGATGGAGAGATCAAATCATTTAAATTTATGTTTCTCTGATCTAGAAGGTCCAGTTAAGTTAGTGTTGGTGTCTAGGTACTGAAAGGATAGGCCCTGTGTAAATGACTTGTGAAATAATTACTACATTATTGTTAACTTGTAAATAACTAAGTGAAAGATGAGAAAGATAAAGGGACTACTATTCAAGAGATAAACATCTGAAGCAGTTCTTAAGTGGCTTTGTTCATACAACAGTGCACACACATGGACTCAAGTCCCCTTTGTCCATACTCTGCCTGTGCCCAACACAAGCCACCCCTATACGATATCCCACGTACAGTCCTGCCAAGCACTTTGCACTCACTGCCTGTCTGCTGTCTGACCTGATAGTCTTGGTGTGGAGCACAGTCAGCCACTTGAAGCCTTTTGGCACCATTCAAGGTTGTTATCTCTGTAATCATGTTTTGGGCAAGAGGAGTGTGAACTCAAAAATCCACTGCCTGAAATATGCATCTATTTTTGCAAGTTTGGCTATGGCAGACACCATTTATACATCAGGAACTATTTTTTAACAGTCAGAAGTGCTACATGCATACAATGCATTAGCAAGATGGCTGTTTTACAAATAAGACACAGTAAAAAATAGTGGTATCTTGGAGGAATAAAAAAAAATCTGATAAAATATAAGACTAAGCTGATCTGAACATAAAAAGGTGTATATATATGAATTAATTTTAGGGATTTGGACTGCCACATGTACTATAAGACTTCACTGAGAAAGATCCACACTGTAACATTTTTAAGAGATAATGCTTACCATGGTAGAATAAATAGGAAGTTCTTTGAACGGGTTAACCAGCAACAGTATATCACCAATGTAGGTCTGTAAAAAGAAGATATATTTGCTTTATTTTCTTCTAGAAAAGACTTTTGGCAAAGCCTCTTAAATCTAGCTATCAATATATTAAACATAATTCACAAATTCAGAGCTTTTAACTTTTGTAACTTTAAATTTAGATCTAAATTTACAATTTAGACAGCATTAGTCTTTTGAATTTCATTCTGAAATGCAGTATTTTATTTTCTGTCGCTCATCCACCCTGACTTCACCATTTGGTTTTCCTGATGAATGGAACTTTATTGAGCTTAAGGAACCATCAAACAGGAACAGTTCAGCGCTATGGAGGATTACAGTTTGGAATTGGAGTCCAAAGACCTTTCCTTTGGAGTCCGAGAACCCAATCACCCAAAGATGCAAGAGTTTTCAGCGCTGATGCTCACACTCTACCAAACCACATTGGCTATTGTTGAGTAGAATGTTAATGAACATTGCCAATAAATATCCATGAGGCTAAAGAGAATGCCAGAGCAGGGTATCAGATCCTCTTAGGGGAAATCTTCAGTATTTTAAAATAAAAGACGACTTCTTTTTTTATAAATACTAAATATCTGTGGATCCTCCTGAATTCAGTTATCTATGTTTGGCATCTTTGAAAGTGAGATAAATCAAAAGAAATATTCATAATAAAATAGGATTTGTACCTTGACTGTAAAAACCAGAATTTTCTTATCACTGAATGCCATAACACCTAGAACTGTAGTCCCCATAATTTCAAAGACATTCACAAGAACTTGCCAATTCTCCCCATTCCCTTAGTCTAAACAGTGCCATCAAGGTATACATTTAAAAACAATTTTCATGTTTCACATAAATGTATGACTCAGCTGTTCAGTAAGTCAGAAATAATTTATGAATAAGATATGAACTGGGATAGAAAAATTTTCAAGTGCAGATTTTTCTCCAAATGTAATCCACACCTAACCAGATGCCTCCTGGGTTTATTATGGCACAACTGGGAAAGCCTGCTTTACAAAAGTCTTGCTGTAATTATTTCATTTTGTATCTAGATGATTAACATTACAATACAGAAAATTATTTCAATAATTTGAGATATTGAGATAACATTTAATTAAATCTCCCATGCTGAATTCTAAGCTTTTTAAATCTAAATTTCTTTTACATTTCCAGTAATCATGAGGTCCATTAAAACAGAATTTACATGTTAAAGATAAAAGGATATTTCAGTGGTTTGAGAAGGAATATTAACATGTGCTCATCAATTTTTACTAATACACTTCCTCTATGAAGTAAACAGACATAAACTGAATCCAAACCTACCTGAAGCTTTACTCCATTTTCAGTTCTGCTTTTCCTATATAATCTTGATAAATTGCATGGCTTACACACACATAAGTCCTGCTCCTAATAATATTAATCATGAGTCTAGGGCAGGTTACTGTCTAGTAGTTACGATAGTCATCTTATTCTCTCACTTGCTTTTTTTGGAAAGTTTACTGTTGATAGGTAAATAGCAACTCACATATATCTGATTATTATTGAAACGCTTCTGAATCTCATAGAGCAGGCTGCTGTCTGTTAGCTCACTCAGAGAAGCCAGGTCATCATTTGGAGCTGGAGGCATTAGCTTGACCTAGAAAACACAAATTAGAGAAATATAACAACATCATAACCAATCATTCTGTACTGTAATGTCCTAACATGAAGAACAAATCTAGATCAGTATAATTTGGGGGGGGGGGAACACGTTAGGAAACTGGAAAGTTGCCACTCCTCCCAAACAATTGCACATCATTAACCTAAAGCACGAGAAAATCATAAAAAAAATATTATCATCAATGTGAAGGTGTATAATCACATGAGTCTGATGGGCTCTTAAGAACACAGAACCCTACTAGAGTGTAAATTGCTATCCCAGAACACATAAAGATTCCGAGCTCAGATGAATTCTCCTGCTCTCTTCATTAAATGTTTATGGCAGAAGAAATCAAGACTATGAAAGTTAGAAAGCCTTTAAACTATTTATTGCTTGGTATGTAACAAAGCTTCATTTTCATCATATGGGATTTAAAATTCTATTAAAATTTTTCCTGTATAATAGAAGGAAGTTACAAGAATTGGGAATCATGTTGTCAAGGAGACTAGAAGAGATTCAGAAGCAGCTACTTTAGACAAAATTGAAGGATAAAATGAGCTTAACATTTTTGACATTTAGGAGGAATAATATAAACTCTGCAACAAACAAACAAAATAATCCAAAGGACAGATTAGGGGACAGAAAAAAAAAGATCAGTGATAATGAGAATCTGATTAAAGACAAAATAAACATTGATACATTAAGAAGTATGCTTATAAATTACAATTTACTCTTAAAATATAGGTTGGATGGACTATGAAGATGGAACTTCTTTGTTCTATTGTACTGCTTAAGATGAAGGCTCACGAGGAAAGCAGACACTGCCTTTTCATGAAGAAAAACTCAGTATCCTCAGTCTCTGGCAGCAACATGTAGCAGAAGAAGCATTAAGAACACATGGCAGAGGCAGTAAGCAGGCTGGGAGATTTTGGAGGGAACATAGAGTGTGCTTCTGACAAAGGGAAGACCCCAAAGACTATAGATACTTGTGTTTAATACTAGGGATCAGATACAGGTACCGAACTGCCAAACTTCCACTGTTTCTGTAGGTTCAACATCTAGTTCAGAAATCACAATACTCTGGGTTCTCTTACATTTGTCAGAGCTGCACTGTGTGATATTGCTAGAATAATTTAATCTAATTAAATAAGACTAACAATCTGTCTTCATCTCAATGTTCCAAAATTCTTGGAACACACAGAAATGAAATTTTTAGGTGACTATGAGCAAACACTGGGAAGCAGGATGAATTAGATGTGTTTTTTTTTATCTTCTCTAAATCATAGATCTTTGATCATATCAATATTTTTCTTCTAAAAATAGTTGCAATGAAGACCAATATCAAAATATTCAAAGAATAGTCATAAAACAGATGGTATTTCTTAATCTTCTGCTTTACCAAGAAGAAATAAATGCACACGAGACACACCACACACAACCACAGAACCACTATCCCTTATGACATAAACCAAAATCTTGTTTTTCTATTTCAATATTTCACCAGCTTTACACATATTCATCTGCTGGCATGTTACCAATGAAGTTACAAAACCTTTGAAACCTACAAATAGACAAGTCTGCAGACAGAGAAATACAAATACAAATTGTGGAACATCGAGTTCACAGTTCATTTTACACTACATATTCTCATAGGTTCAAGTTCTTTGTCAAAAGATGACTGTTCATACATCAGCACAAAGCAAATACCAAGAAACATCTTTTTTTACATGTTCTTCCTGCATGTTTGACTCATGCCATGCCACTATAAATGCTTTTTCTTAGCTTCCAAGTGTTTTCATTGCCTTAGCTATCCTAGTATTGTGCAGTTACTTACAGTCCAAACAAACTGTCAAGTACTATACTTGGTTTTCAGTCACTTGACTAATTCAACCTACTCTTGTCTTCTTCAAAGTCCATTACTGAATAATGAGACACAAGCTTAATCACTAAAAAACCTGCAAAATAGAGAAAAAAATAATTCTAGGAAAGATTGCATAGCATGTTAAAAATTTAATTCAGCTGGTGAAGGGTCTAGAGCACAAATCCCATGAGAAGTGGCTGAGGGAAAAGGGGTTGCTCATTCTGGGGAAAAGGAGGTTCAGGGGAAAACTTATCACTCTCTATAACTACCTGAAAGGCGGCTGTAGCAAGGTGGGTGTCAATCTTTTCACTGAGAGGGAGAGGAAATGGAGTTTTAGACTGGATATTAGGAAAACTTTCTTCATCGAAAGGCTTATCAAGCACTGGAACAGGCTGCATAGGGAAGTGGTTGAGTCACCATCCCTGGAGGCATTAAAAAGACATGTAGATGTGCCACTTAAGGACATGGTTGGACTTGATGTTCTTAAGGGTATTTTGCAACCTAAATGATTCTATGTATGAAGCCATAGCTTCTTACAAAGAAAAAGTATGTAAGCAGGGCTTGCAAGTTCCCAGCTTGTGTTGAGTCCCAGAGCTCTGCAGTACCTCTTGTCTTGGGAGGGATGCTTCTATTCTTTTCTCTACTTCAAGCATTAGAGCTATTATTGTATTTTTGTTTCTTGTAATAGCTCTATCATGGAGCTTTTCACAATAATATTGGGGACTTCGAAACTTTCAATTTTGGGACTGATACTGTGACTGGAAAAAATTGGGAACCTCTGGTTTAGTCTTTAATAATTTCCTTACTATTCCTCTAGAGACAAATACATTCAGTAGAAAATAATGCTTAAAACAGCCATATGAGAAATCAGAGATACTACTCACAGAAAGCTGTTACCAGCTATATCAGTGGGCAAGAAATGTTGACAATTAAAATGGTATATGTAAACCTTGTATGCATGTAACAGCGTGAATACTAGCAAGAAATTTTTCAGGTTTTCCACTTACTGAAACAGGAAAGGTGGGCATCTAATCTACATTCTATCTGCAACAGATGTTGAACTAAACAGATAATGTAGCAGCCCATAAAAAATGTACAGAAAATGTACCTTACAACAGTAACTCTAGATGTACTAGCTGTATAGATGTAGAATGACAAGAAAGCAGCTGTGCCCAATGATACTTTAATGATGTTTTCTATTTCCTTCTTTCCCTGTAAAAATTATGAAAAATCACCTCTCACTCCATTAGATCTAAAAAGTAATTAATGTATAAATGCAAAAGAGTAAGTATCTCAAGGAGATTATTTACTAGAGTCAGTGAATGTAATTGTTTTTTAACATGTACCTGTAAAATGTGCTTACTCCAACTGTGAAATAGAGCAGCGGAATATTTCACAATGCACCTTCCCACAGTCCTCATCTCACCAATTCATTTTTTTCAGAAAAGATTAACATGGAGTGTAGCAAAATGTTACCGTGACTGCTCTCTCTCTTTTTCTTTTTTTTGTCCCTGTCTATTTTAAATACTTTCTTCTTAAAATAGTTGTATTTTCAGAAGACAGACATACACAGGTTGGCTACCATATCTGTCCATGTCGTTCTGTCTACCCGTTCTAGAGGTTTATCCTTCACCCCATTAAAGTGAATGCAGATTTTTCTGTCACACAGAAGATGGCATTTCTTGCTCTTTCTGTTTTTAATCATGGCAGTTGGATGTAAGGCTGGCTAGAAAACAGGAATTCCACTTGGCAAAAAAAAAAGTAAATTACATTTGGACATTTGTTTTTGATGATGTGTACTGGAATAGAACAAAATGAAAAAAAAGAATTCCAAGAACTTTTTTAAGTGCCTTGTAGAGGGAAAGCAGATGAAAGACAGAAAAGCTTATGGCCTCCTTTCCTTATTAGTGTGCTCACCTGGCTTGCAGGATGAAAGCAGGCATAGGTCTTCACTATACATCCTTCTGTGCTACCAAAACTCGGAACATCTGTGCCAGAGAATGAACTGTTAATCTATCTCTGTAAAGGTTAAATTTGTGCTAGGCTAGAGACAAATGTCTCACGCTTCCTTGTATATTCTTGGCTCATGACAGCTAGCACTCATGCAGGTGATAACTGAGTATCATTCAGGTCACATGTCAATGGTCACTTCCCATAAGCTGTTTGGGCATGCCCCACCTTTTGAGACAAAAAAGAGTTCTGTCTTATGGACATGCACTGACGCATCCCACGTAGCCCTAGGCCAGAGAGCAGTCTCTGCCTTGTTTTTATATCATAATCTAGGTATAGCCAAAGATGCTCTATAAATAGATGGTTAAAAATGTGAAGTGCTTAGTCAAGCTCCAGGTAAGGGAGGTAAGCTCCAGGTAAGGGTAAGGGTAAATTCTCTTTCCACCAGCTTTTCTGTTTCTATGAGGTTTAGAATTTGGTGATTCAGCATGTTCTAACAGAAATTCAAAGATAGATGAGCAAATAACTCACATAGAAATAAGAAAATTTAAATGCTTTAAACTAAAAACCTATTTGACTTGTCAGTAAACTTTATTTACATTATTGATAACTTATTTCTGGGCACCTTTAAATTCTGTTCTTCTTGTCTACTTTTCTGAGCATACAGATGAGTTTTTTCCGTATTTTCATCTCAGTGCATGTATCTGGCCATCATACTGATTGCCTGATGCATGTTTTATGGGTCATATAAGAAAAATATCCATAAATACATCATAAATTCCCAGATAACTATACATCTGGAAGTTATGAATTTTTGATATCTTTCTAATGCTAACAATGAGGATTCCTATTTACTCATTTAAATAACATACACGTAACAGCATTCACAATCTGCTCATATAATAATCTCTAATGATTTTTTTTTTTATGTACTTGTGACATTGAAATAAGCAAACATAGGTCTCATGTGTAATACTATGATATACATGGTTATCCCTTGCGTATGTGGTGATACTAGAACAATCAAAAGGGCATCAGGGAATACTCTATCACCCAGTTCATATGGTCATCAATATGTAAACAAAAATTATAAAACAAAGAAGAAATATTAAAAAAAATACCCAATTAAGAAGAAAAAAAAAGAATTAATCTATATTTATTTGTAGCATGAGGCATGTAATTCAATTCCAGGCCAATAATTTCAATCTGCTATCAGAAAAATATCCTCCCCAGATGAGAGAAAGAGAAATTGCCAGCTATGATAAAATTCTGCAAATTATTCATATTGCTTGCTTTGTTGGGAAGCACAGACCTTGACATTACAACTGATCAAAGAACATCTTTTACCTAGGAAAAATCAAAAGCTTATACAAGCCAAGAGAAACCCAAAATGCTGTATCAATGTAGTTATTTGATCAATATTTCTTATGTTTTACATAATAAAATCTCACTTCATGAGAAATATTTCATTAAGGCTCTTTTTCATCATTTTTGCAATTAAAAAAACCTGAGGATACATATAAAATTGAGCTCTTGGTTTTCTCAAAGCCAAAGAAGTTATGAGCTTTCTCTATTAAAATGGATGTTTCAGATGTAATACGATTTTTTTCTCTCTGATCCCTCAATGAAGGCCTAATCTGTATGCCACATTGCCTAAGAATATATGATATTTCTGACACAAAGCATATGAAATATCACACTGATCTATTTCAATAATATATGAACATAAAATCCAAGTAATTACTCCACATATCCTATTGAAAAATTAAACAGAGCATGATTACTTCTGAATGTAGTTTGGAATGCAACTGCTAAGAATAAAAGATAGTGAAACTCATTATAAATTGTATACCCAGGAATCAGGGATAGCAGTAAGGGGATGTTCAAAGCTTTTGCACTAAATAAAAGATTTACTTCCCAAGCTGCGAAATAGAAAATGATAATGAAATCTGTTACTTGGAAATATCACCTCTGAAAACTAAGATCTACATATTAAATACACAAATATGGATATGACACACATATACCTACAGTTCATAATGCATGACAAGTAGCATAGAATACAAGTAGTATAGAATATAAGTCCTATATTTCCAGGATCACAATCATGTCACTTCAAAAAAGAAAAAAAAAAAAAATCATATTTTCATCTGACAAAATATAGGAATTCTTTAGCTTACTAAAATGAAACTATTTCCTGAAGCCATTAAAGCATTTTATCCTCTTTTGTCCATGTGAGCTAAATCTATTAAGCCCTTGCCAACTGAAAAGTTCTGTTAAACTCTGTCTTTTTTAATGCAACCAGTAATTTCAAAATGTACTGAAATAACACAATTTCTAACCTATTCCCTGTTAGTGCTAATTTCACAGGTAGGACCGTTCCTACTTATTCTTTTCCAAGGGGTCATCACTCTGTCAGCAACTTCAGATATTGGGCAAAGTTAGTAGTTTTTACGGCTTCTAAAAGACCACAAGACACACATGCATTCTAGCTCAGTCTATCTCAGCTAGAGATTCACCTTTAATTCTCTGTCTTGTCTCCGAGTTGTAACTGGTGTGGGAAGTTCCACTTAAGTATGGTGAAATGGCAGAAGGAGCACAGCTTTGAAAATCTGCCCTGGGACCCTGAAGTGACTGCAGATCATGGTGGAGGACAAAACTAGCAACAGAACGACCTCTGGCTGTTCTTTCTTATCTGGAAGATCAGCTGTTCTTCTTCCATTTAGTTTCTGCATCATTTTTACTGCACAAACCATAAAGCAACTTTAGCTAAGAGATAATGAAAATCTGAGTAATTATAGTTAGGTCCACACGAAAACAAAGACAAGCTGAAGAAAGTACGTATGTTCTTGCTCACTCCTCCTGAACATCTAGAAGCAAGCGATAGTCTCAGCAAGGCTCTAAGCTAAGCACCTCCTCTTTTTGTACAGTTAGAGGAAGGTTCCTCTTAACAGGGTTGCAAGTGTTTACTTTTCTGACCAGCAGTGCTTCTCTTTTGGATTGACTTCGTCACATCACTGTACAATCAGCAAGTCCAGAAATTGTGTGACAACTGCAAAACATTTTGTTGTATCTTCATATGGAACTGAGTGCTCTATGGGATTCCAAAGCTGAGGACTTTCAGATGAGACTTTTATGATTGACCTATGAACTATACTTAATTTCATTTGGTCAACATATTGAAAAAAAAAAAGCAGTGGACTGTGCATGCTTCTGTTAATGCAGTTATACACTTGTTTTTTTAACTGAACAGGTTTTAAATATAATCAGTACCATACTCCTTTGTTATATTTAAAATTCACAGTTAATTATTTTAGATGGAAATTCTCCCCTCTCCCCTTCAAGTTCTAAGGTAGGCTTTTACTTAAGTGACTAAATACTTATAGAATACATGTTTCCCAAATGCACGTAACAGAAAATAAAACCCTTTGTACCAAAAAAAAACAGCCAACAAAACAAAACAAAAACAAAACCCCAAAAAATATTTTAGTCCTAAATATTTAAAGTTAGGAAATGCCAGATTTACAAGCAATGGACAATTGCCTCCTTTTGCATTCACCCTATACACTGAAGGAGATTGCAATCCTGTGGAGAAAACTGTAAAAGGTATCCAAATAACCAGTGCCTGTATCCTAATGCATTAGCATAAGAAAGGGAGGTAACACTGCAGCTGGAAATCTGGCAATCCCCATCTTCAACATACAATCACTTATTTTGCAACATAACATTCCTCAGACACTCTGTTTTTCCAGTCTCCCGAGTCATGTTTGTTTCTTTTGTAAATCAAAGCTGGAGGCAAGAACATGCTTTGGGCAGGCTAACAGTTGACTCTCCCCTGTTCCTGTTGGGAGACATGGATAGTTTGAGGAGCTCTGAGCCCTCCGACTGCCACAGCCCCTGACCTGCCACCAGCAGCGGGCAGGAAGCAGCTGTTCAATTTGCAGAGGGAACTCTGCAGAGCCAGACTGATTGCAGGTAGTGATCAAGGAGACAAAGCTCCACAGTGCAATTAACACAACTGTATGGTGAGGGGAAAAAAATTACTATGGTCTTCAGCTTCATGAAGTTTACAATTTCCAGACCTAAGCACTAAGAAACATTTCAAGAAACTGCATGCTGTTACCTGTTCAAGTTTGGTTGTAGAGTTCACAGTGACATTTTCAGATGCACTCTCTTGAGACTGCTGCTTACATAAGCCTTTAGCTGCATCTTTAAACATGGTGTCTTTCTCCAGTAAACTGTCTTGCTTGGCAATCGGTAAAGCGAGCGGATTGCTACAAAGAGAATCAATAAAGCAATTAGACTCCTCCTGAAGATGTCAGACAAACAAAAGATTGCCAAATGTGGGTGGCACAAACACAGAACTGAGATATAATTCCAGGCGGAGATGTAAGTTCCTGTTCCAAGTACAAAAAAGAACTTGGTGAGACATAAACTGTTCACATAGGTTAGTCTTTTGCCAAAGACACCGATCAAAATACTTTGATGTGAAAGTCACCTTTATGCATATCTTTTCTGAAGTAGAACTGAGCAAGCCAAATAGCAAATGCATGAATCTGCTTTTGATAACACTAGGCTAGCAAATCAATAGCCAATTTTGCAACTGAATTTCAAATACACAATCTATGCAACACTGTTTTGAAAACCAGTATGTTTTAAAATAATTCAATACAGATATTGCCATTGAGGTTAATAAAATTAAATTCCACCATTTTTTATCTTGCTCTTAATCAGGCAATATCCAAGATATATTTTATGACCAAAAGCTGCTCTGAATTTGTGATGTGCTAAAAAAGAAACCCAAACAAACAGTAGACTCCTGAAATTACTTCAACAATACACAGTACTCTTTATTCACATACAAGTTAAATCTACTCTTACACACATGGAGATGTTTTCCCTGCTGATCCTTCAGAATATATCACACTTCTGAAAAATAACAATGCCAAAACCTTGCATAACTCCGTCAGTGTTGTACATCCAGAGGAATTAGCAAGGAATCAGTCCCAGGAGTTAAGAGAACAAGTATCTTAAAAAATAATCGTCTGGATTCTGACAGTGCAAATGAGACAATGTCATGCAGTGCACAGCATCTCCTTGCCAAAATACATGCATAATTCCTTTGAAATAAAATCTGGACTCATTGTGGGAATGGGGGAATAGAGTATTCCACTATGGGATAAAGCCCAGATGTCAAACTTAGTTTAAAAAAATCTCATTTTTACTCCAAGTTACTTGAATTTGATCACTGATTATAATAAAGCCAGGATAATACCCCCTGTTAACTCAGATGAAATGACACTGATTTCAGTTCAGGGTAAGAACTGCTGTTGGAAACAGAACTGAAACACTAGTGAAAATAAAAATTTCTATTTACTTCTTTGATTGACTGAAGAGAATTCTGTCATTAATTAGTTCACCAAATGTCACACCGATAAAAGATTTAGGAACCAACTGGATTTTTGTTTTGTTTTTTCTTTTTTTTTCCTTTTTTTTGTATGCTTTTTAAGGACTGTACAAGAGAAAAGCCATTATGCAACTGTATTTTAGATGTCATAAAATAAGATATATCACTGTATTACTGTAGAAGAAATCAAGTATCTGTGACACATGCAAGCAGAAATGACTAATTCATATTTTACCTACCCTCAGAATTAAACAAAACTTTATTAAAGTTTTATTCTTGAGTAGTCTTTTGCTGTTGTTAAAAACTGCTCAATTTTGTTTGGTCTGAATTATTCTTAAGTTTTTATCACAAACAAAGAGAAGAAAGGTTTAAAGAAAAGCGTACGCCAAATGAATTCAGATATCAAAAAACAAAGCACGTAAAATTTTATTATTCATGAGATATTTCTTTTAAATTGTGAAAATCCATGACTTTTGCTGCAAAGTTAACACTACCCAGTTAATCTTACCACTTCTGTGTTAACTATACAACACACTTTAGAAAGACTTCACAAAATTCAACTGTGATCTCCTCACAACCAAATAAAGATTTCAGGTGTCACAAAAGAGAAGTAGGGTGTAAATCACAGCCAAGTGTGGAGAATAAAGGTGCCTACTGTTTCCACAGATGCATTTTGAACTTAAGAGGACAATAATAAGATGACTTAGCATGATGTAAAATAGAACCAACTATAATAATCTCATAAATGCAGATAATTTAATAGGACTTCATAAGATGGAAACTCTGACATGTAACTCATATTAAAACAACTGTGTGAATGATTAGAAGAAAGAAAAATATAATTAAATGACTCCAACAGCTTATTAGGAATCAGGTTCTAGAAGACTGTGAAAAATAAAACAAACTGAAATGTTTCCAAAAAACTGGCTTTTTAGAAAAATATTTCTATTAACACAAGATGAAGCCAAGCAATGCCATTGTAAGAACTATAGGACAGCACAAGGGAAGACTTTTTGTCAATGTAGGCAAGTGGATTGGCATGAATTGTCTTCTTTTATGGAAATTAATGGATAATTAATAGATAATTAACCACAAAGGCAGACCTAAGTCAAAATAATACTGCATAATAGACAGAGCGTTACCTAGAGTCATTTTATTTGAACAAGGTAGGACTGCTGCTACTGGCACATCTAACAAGAAAGGTGTATAAGCCATCATAGTCAGAATTAATTTGAAGTTCTGTGTAGGCTGCCAACAGATGCTGAAGAGGTTACTCAGACCAATATCACACGTAAGTACTCACATCATACATACATTTCAGGAAGGAAAGAGTAGAGAAAGAAGAATTTCAAACCACTGTGAGCAAGTCATGTATTTCAGAGGTTGATGGGTTTTACCACCAAAAAACAGTATAAAGTACAATTATCTGCACCATGTCACAAACGTCTAGAATATAAGTTCATGGAAGTGCATCATTTAGATGCAAGAAGAAAGAAAAAGTTCTCAAACTGTCTAGAAGGCATCACTGCAGAGTTACAGGAGTGACCTATCTTCTACTTCTGGTATTCCATTTATCAATAATTTAAAATAAAGATTTTCTTTATGTTTGAGAAGCTAAAGCCTTAGTTTTATACCTCAAAATTCATATTCCTCACTTAAAAGATGGCTGAAGGCCACATAAATTTCTGGAGTATGATTCAAGTTATTGAAAAAGTGGTTTAGACTAGAGGAACAGTTATTTCATAAGGAATTAACAAACATGAGAAATTAGTATTTCCATAAGCATTAGTGTCCTAAATACAGCCACCTAGACTAGTGACTACAAAGCATGAAGCAGAAACAATACAGTGTTTACTATCCATGAAATAAGCAAACTGCTATATATAAATATTGCACATGGAATTCTGAATTTAACAAATTGGTCATTTCATGACAACTCATTTCTCCCAAATTTTAATGTACCTAAGTGCATTCATGAGATCATAAATTATAACTATTATGAAATGTAAGGATATCTATCTTCTCTGTCTCTTTATAAGAGGTTTTAATTATTTTTTTTCTCACATAGTCTCCGGTGATAGTTACAGAAAAATTAATGTCAATATTTCACAAGCTTATGCAACCCACATGCTTCAAATAGACAGCAACTGCATACTGTATAAAGACATTTTCTGTAGCTTTTCAATTCTTATGGATCACAGGATCTAGAAATGAGAATTTCAGAAATCACTATGCCTTGCAATACCATAAAAATACTTCAGACCTATTTTACACCTCTCTTCACATACCCATGGCAGTCTTCTCTTAAGATTCAGAAGAAAATACAGAAATATCAATATTTATAATTTAAGACACAAAATGACTCTTAATTCAATACCAATTCAATTTTAAGTTTGCACTGCTAAATTCCACGTATTCCCATTTGAATTTTAAGCAGTACAAATCTAGCTACAAATTTGTAACTGCCTGGAGCTGTACCATTTCATCTGTGATTGCTCGTAGTACTTTTCAGGACTTGTCCCTGCTTCTCTCATAGGCAATGGCAGTTTTACTACACTATTCCCATCTGCCTTAATAAATGATGTTTGAGTCTACAGTATTAACCCCTAATAATTCTGTTAAGACACCCCAGATAATTTTGCTGGCAATTATATATAACAATGTATTTTATTACTCATAGTCCATATTTATAGAAATAAGGTTGACAAGAAGAAATGAGAGATACCAACACAAAAGATGATTCAGCAGATTTCCAAAATGAAAGAGTTATTTGACCTGTTAAATTGCACTGAATCACAGAATCGTTGAGCTTGTAAGGGACCTTTGGAGGTCATTGGGACCAACTTCCCTGTTCAAGGAGGGACACATAGAGCTGGTTGCCCAGGACCATGTCCAGATGGGTGTTGAATATCTCCAAGGACACCCAGGCAGGTTTCACAGATTGACAAATACATTTCAAAAATAACAATCTTTCCTCAGAGCAACACTCTATAAAAACAGAAACACTCACAGTTTATTGGAAATTTTGGGCAGATCATGGATGATCTCTTCATATGGCTCTTCTTGAGATAAAGTAGAAACAGCTAAAGGGTCTTTCATTTTTTCCTCCCAAACAATTTCAGCCTTCAGAAGCATTTCCTCAATAAATTCTGAAGCTGCAACATCTAAGACATTGGAACATCGAGATATCAGACAAAGAAAACAATGTAGAAAAATTCTTTAAATTCATATCTCTAGATGTGATTATGATTAAGCTTCTGGATAGATCAAATGAAAATAATTGCTCAGATATTGATCATAAAATAATACTTAAAATTAGTGGGAAAACAAAGGCAAAGTAAATTCAGTCTGGAATTAAGTTGTCATTTTTAAAGCCTCAAAACCATCCTCACTGTGTAGCGAACAAAAGTATAATTCAATAATTCATAGGACTTCAGGAAAAATAAGACAACTGTTTTCAACTCTGCATTGAAAAACATGTACTTAAAACCTTTTGATACCCTTTACATTTCTATGAATAAGATTTATAAGTCTTGCACATACAGAAGTGCTGAAATCAGTTGTGTTTGCAGACCAGAAACACAATTCACTCTCTTAAATACATATTAAGTGTGGTTAGCTAATTGTATGGTGAGCTAATCTCAGTTTGGTCCATGGCCTTTTATACAAATCCAAATTGGCATGTATCTAACCACAAACACTTTTTCTGAGGCTAAGCGTCATGAACATCCCTGTGAATGTATTTTTAGGTGGTACCTTATCTGAAACACAACATTTCCTGCTATATTATGCAAAGAAAGTTTCTTCTTATAATCTGATTCTATTTTTTACATTACTGGCTTCCTTCTTCACTTTATCCTAGGCACCGAAGGATGAACAACCATATATTTCTTCTTTTCAGGACTGCTACCTAGCATTTTCAGCCTAGTAGAGTCTGAAATTCTATTATCATTAGAGCCAGTGCTTCAACTCTCTTTTGCTATTTGGTCTAAAAAGGTGCCTCCTTCTGTGGGAAACAACAGATGATACTCTTCAAAACAGGATGGTGATTTGTTTTCAGTCAAGAGCTATAGAGATTCCTTTTCATGAGGCTATGTACAAGCATCAGTTGAGACTGAGAAAGGAATTCAGTAAGAAGTCACCAAGGAAGTGTAAATGCAGTTAGCAACAGGGATCTGAAGAACTTACAAGGAATAAATAGAACTAAAACCAAACAGGAAATGCAACAAATGGAAAAATATGCTATCATTTGATATGATATCCTGTGTGATCATGACATCTTGTGTGAACTTACAGTTCTCAGCCATATATGAAAAAAAATATATACCCACTGGCATATGTATACATATATGTATGTGTGCCTCTGTGTGTATAACTAAGAAAGCAAGAAGGAAAGAAAACAGTGTCAAAGTAATTAGTACAGATGTAATATACATGGATTTTTACCTACCTGAAGGCTTTTCATTATTGCAGTTAAGAAGATTTGGATTTGCCCAGTGCATCAAAAGTAGCTTCACAAGGTTGGTCTAAAATGAGCAAATCAGAGATGTTTGAAATGTCAGAAGTAGGACAGAAGCCGTATGCCAGTCATTCAGTTTATTCACTCCATTCTGCACTAGCCAAAATCATTTGAGAAACCACAGGCAACACCTCGAAAATTCCCTCTTCTGGAGCTACTACACACATTTGTATAAATCACAAGAGGTAGAATAAAATACAGTTCTCACATGATTTCAGTGTATCCTCAACATTACTCCACTCCCAAAGTCTCCCTCCATCCTTACACAAGTAAACAATTCTGCACCAATATGAGAAAAACACCTAACCTTCCATCACTGCATGTCATGAGTTAGATCACAAATACTTCATACCTAACTAGTTCAACAACTATGTACCATCACTGCCAAAGGGGTCTGCCTCATACCCATCGTGGAAATAAATCAGTTTTCTCTCAGTAGAAATTTTTCTTACATTTACCAAATCAAATCCATTTAATATATTAGTAAGTTATAGCACAGTAGTATAGCAGTTATAGTACAGTAGAGCAGGGTAGAGCATCATATAATGAACAAAGGTAAAGCCTATTTTTCAATTTCTGCAAGAATGCTACAAGCAACTGGTTTTAGTAACTTTTATCACTGCATGAAGTCTCATGAGATATCTCCCCAACAAAGGCTGTAGTAATGTCTACCCTGATAAGTTGGTTGGTCAGAAAAGAGTAAGGAACCATACAAGGAGCTAAAAAATACATTTAGAATGTGAATATAGAGCTCAACTAAATGAAAGAACTGTTTGCACTTTTGTATATATGCTAAAGCAAATAGTATTTATAATATAAATGCAACCAATAAGGAGAGGCCAAGATGAGCACAGAAGAAAATAAGCTGTGCAGAACAGGAAGGATTCTTCAGAGCAAAAGAAAAGCGATACACATAAGACCTGAATTGGAAGGTAGCTAAGGGAAAGGATAGTAATTTGCCATTAAAAAAAATAATATCCCTGAAACAAAAAAATACCTACAAACAAACAAGAAACCAACTAACAAACAAAACCAACCAAACAAAAAAGGCAATAAATTAATAAGTAAATAAAGGCTAAATAGGAAAGAAATCATTGCTATAAAAATAATAAAATTCAATATGGATTCAGGACACAGAAGGAAACATACTACAAAAGACCATGATAAGGGGTTAAATGCAAAAAAAAAACCCCCAAAACTCCCAAGCTTCTAAGCACAAAGAAAAAGGAAAACATTGTTTCAAATTTCTATAAAATAAAAAAAGATCTAGCTCTCCCCAGGTTTTTAGTGCTGCCTTTCTATATTGGAAGTAATAGCTGAAAATTCAGCAAACTGGAAGCAGGGAGGAAGCCAGGTTTATTTCCAAATCCAATTAGCCCTGCTTTCAACTGAGAACTCTCAACACGTAGATCTCTGTGATTTTTCATTATGAAAACTCAGCACATGCTTAGTCATTGAGATGACTAAATTAGCAGCAGTTGCTTAATCTTGTTAGCAGCCATTCTGAAAAGTGGCAGTGGTTGTATCAAAGGAGGGGGGGGGTTAAATGCACTTTTGGTTTAGTAACAATACACAGCTTTTTGCATTACTAAAGTTTTGGATTTATGCCACAAGAAATCCCATGCTCCAATATCAATTCTTCCTGCTGCCAACGAAATACCTCCAACTGTGAATCCTTGATGCATGTCACCAGGACTAAGGTATTCAGGTCACTGGCTATTTCAGTAACCTGCTTTTGGGTACATGAAACTGTGTTAGTTTTAACTTCATTCACTTCTGTTTTAGAGAGAGTACTTTAAAATCCAGTTGCCACACATTAAGAACTGTTCCTAACAGTACAACTATTTGTAGAATAATTACAGAAAATTACCACTCTGCAAAAGTATTTC
>JANHFX010005637.1:0-28485 GCA_027560015.1 Chloroceryle amazona
TCTTTTTCCTTTCTTTTTTCTTTTTCTTTTTCTTTTCCTTTTTCTTTCTTTTTCTCCTTTTTCTCTTTCTCTTTCTCTTTCTCTTTCTCTTTCTCTTTTTCTTTTTTTTTCTTTTTCTTTTTCTTTTTTTTCTTTTCCTTTTTTTTCCACCCTGTAGTATAAAGCCTTTTGAAAAGGATAAATTTAAACTGCTCAGATAATTTTAATTGCTGTTTTTATTATTAAAAAAAAAGGGAGCTGGATTTATTTAAATGTATACTTTTGAGCCATGAACTTGTCTCCCTTATCTTCATCTGCATGGATTTTCATGATAGCTGATTAGCTCCTGTGAATGGTCCAATTATAAGCTTTAGAAAGTCATCCAAAGCAGCAAATTAATGCTTTAGGGGGCACCAAGGAAAAGAAAAACTTTTAATCTTTCAGAAGTTGTGAATGAACAAACTGCTGTCAATTTTGCAGGCAGAATGCTAGCAAAAACACTTTTTTTAATATCCCAATGATTTTTCAGCACCTGACAAATAAATACACTAAATACACTAAATATATGTTAGATGCTTAGATTGAGAATAAAATTGTTTGATTGTTGTCCCTGGCATAACTCTTAGGAAAAAAAAATTCTTAGACATTTCAAATGTTAAACTGTCACACACTGTTTATTCAGTTTGTGTAAACCATCCTATTTCTGCAACAAAATGGTTTCCTCTAGTTCTTATTTTAAATCTAAAATGACACTGCAGCCACTTCACTTTAAATCTAAGATATTACTTTTGAAAATTCAAAGGAATATTTTAGGTGTCACGAACAGTACTGTCCCCAGACTTTTTTTTTTTTTAAATATATCTTTCCTCAGTTTTTCATTTGATCTCCTTCCTGCACACTCTCTGTCCCTATGTTCAGCTAATAGGCTCAAACTAACTGGTGGGTTCTGTCTAAACTGAAATATTTGTCTGATTCTTACATGAATGTCATTGATTTATATGAGCCATATTGTTAGGAACAATATATTATGACCATATTATTGCCAGCTATAATATCATTACTGCATTAAATGAGAAAAGTGAACTGTGACCAAAGCAATGTTCAGGCTGGATGGGACCCCCAGGAGGTCTCATAGTTCAATCTCCTGCTCACAGCATGGCCAACTCTGAGGTCAGACCAGATTGCTCAGGGCAATCTCAAAAACTGCCAAGTATGGCGAGTGTGCAACCTCTCTGGGCAGCTTGTTCCACAGCTTGGCTGTCCTCATGGAGGACGAGGTTTTCCTTACATCTGACCTGAATATCACTTGTTTGAATTTTTGCCTGTTTTGTCAGCCTTCCACTACGCATTCCTGTGAAGAGCCCCCCTCTGTCTTCTTGACAACCACCTGTAGATGCTGAAAGGCGGTTGTACCCCCAAAACTCTCTTCTAGGCTGAATAAGCCCAGCTCCCTCATCCACTGCTGGTAGGACAACTCCTCCAGTCCCTGGCCAGCTTAGGGTCCTTGTGCTGAACTCAACTTCAGTGAGCATTAACCCTGCATTGGAGGCCCCAAGACAGGATGCAGTATTTCCAGAATCCCTAACAGTTCATGTGGCCACTTCCTCCTCAACCACTCCATGGAGACTGAGGAAGGCACAGTAGTGACTGTGGCAGAGCTCAGGCAGGGACTGTGGGCCCAGGGAGGTAGATGGGCATCCCAGTGGGGATGGTCAGGTTAAAATCTCTAAGTGGACTCAAGGTCCCAACACTGCGTTTCATAACTATGCAAGTTAATTGCTATATTATTTTTGAGAAAAATATATAGAAAAGGTGATCAAGGGGAATATGATGTAGTCAAAGCAAAAAGGGTATAATATGTGCTAACTTGCATGTTTTTCACAAGTAGAGTAGACGGTTTTTAGGTTTTCTTTTTTTATATATAGGCAAAAAGTGAGTGAAAAAAATTAAAAAATATATTGGAAAGGTACAAATATTTTTATTAGGGCAACTTTGATGTTTTATGTCAGGAACCTGCAAAACTTAAATAAAAACTTCTCTTTCTTTAGGCTGCTGTAAAAATTCCCAGCGCTCATTAAAGATTGATGTTTCAAATAAGTTCTTCAACTACCTCCAGAGTCATACTCAGGGATGTATCAAAAACCACATACCTGTCAAGTCACTGAGATACTGAGAGTGATGCAAGCTCTGGGACTCTTTTACATAGACCTGTGGCCATTGTCATCACCACTGATCAACCTGACAGCTATCAGTTTCTGCTACAAAGAACTAGGATTCACTAGTACAATTCCTTCTTCACTGCCCATTTTTCATGATTGCATCTTTCTGTTGAGTTGAACATTTTCACATAGAGCCCTCTACCCTCCCAAAGGATATGCACTTCTTCCTCACATTACAAAAGAAAGTCAGGATTTTGACAGGACTGTAAATATCTTAGTTATAAAGTCAAACCCTGTTCTTCCAGCTAATGCATTCAGAGATATAAGGATGTCTGCAGTAAGTGTACTGAATCACAGAGAGTGGTGGCTGGGGAGAGGTGCACTCTCACTGCCGGGCTCATCTTTTTTACAACCAGTTGATAAAGCTGGTTCATACAGTGCAGGTGTCTTCCCTTTGTTTACATGCTGGTTACAGCCAAAACACAGGTTTCTCCTGCCAGTGCTCAGACAGGCTCTGATCCAAATCACAATGTTGTGTTTCAGAGACCTCATATCCTTATAAGTAGTATTATGATTGAAAACACTCCGTAAAAATGACATGTTTCTTTTTGTACTCTCTACCTTTTATTCCTGCGCTAGGCATTTGATTATTTTTAAGTATTTAGATGGTTACAAGTTATATGGTCATATGTTTGAAAACGTGTAAATATGTTTGCCTTGTTGTAGTGATGTATGTACCCTTTGTGTTTATGTACAAGTTCGCATCCTGGAATAGACTAATTCCTGACAATATCCTTTTCTCTACTGTGTCCTGAGGTATTTTTCTGCTATCTACTCTCTTTTTATCTCATGCTATGCTGTTTTGCACAGATTTTCTGTCAAGAAAGAAAGGAAAGGAAGGATTTTTTATTTTATCCAGCTCTGTTCTTCATCTCTCTTTGCAACTTTGTTTTCTCTAGCAACTTCCTCATTCAAAATCCACATGCTATCCAAGTGTGGGAATGGAAGCCACCAATACAGAACTGGGAAGTAAGCAGTTCTGCCTATGAGCTTTTCAGAGTTAGTGTACTTTTGAAAACCTCCCAGCGGTGTGTATCTTTATGTCCAGACATAAATATATAAAAAACCCACCTTCAAATGCCATGGTGGCAGAAAAGAGAATTTAGTCAAATTGCTCTACCCACTTGTAGCCTTCTACATCTGTGGCTGACTGTAGGAAAAGGAGGTAGGTACTCCTGAGAGAACAAATTAGCAATTAAGCTGTGCCTTTTGGGGAATATTTCAAATGAATCTATGATGATGTCCAGCCTCTTCACCTTTTCCACCAGTTGGTTTGGTACTATGACATTACTCCATCCACAGAAGGTCTGTAATCAAACCTGGAACAGGCTACTACCAAACTTGAAAAATGCCATTTTATGAGTTTCTTTCCATAGTCATTGTCCTTAAAATGTCAGAATTTATGCACAGTTAAATCATACTGATTTGACATACCATCCACACAGAATAAAGAATAAATGAAGCATTTCAGATTCAGTTATGTAGTGACTATCAAAATATACTGAATTTTAAGTGTTGACCAGTGTGCCTAGTTACTCAGCTTTCCAAAACTGAGTTAATGTTACTGTTACCAGAAAAATGATTGCATTTATTGAATTTTATGGCCTAAGGCTCAAAATCTCTACCAGCTCCCATTATAGTTTATTCTAAATGTAGCCAATACATATTATATTTTTGTACAGAATTTGCTACATAATGACCTCAGCTGCTTGTAGAAAGACTTTCAATGAGATGCAGCATCATAGTTATGAATTTTCTGTGTAAAATATATTTAATAAATATGCTAATAGTTCTATCTTCTCCAGTGGAAAATGACAAAAATAACAAAGATTGGCTTGAAGATTCTGTACTCTACCAAAAATAAAATAAAATCATTAAAAAAAAAATAATCTTGTATTATGTACACATCCACATACAGAAAATAAAGATGGGTTATAATAAAGATGGGTTATAGGATTTTTGTGTTAATTAAATTTCTGTGTCGCTGGAATGATATATTTTCTATTAAAAATTCACACATGAAGATCTTCATAAAGATGCATGTATTCATCAGGGAAAAAAATGTGAATATATTTAGATATAAAAAAAATGCATGAACATATACACCTACTTTGCAATGTAACCTAGTTAACCTTTTAAGGAAAAAGGGATTAAAATTTTGCACATCATATTGCAGTTTAAGATACACAGTGTATCTCAGTGCATTTATTTTCAGTTCAGACCTTAGTTAAGAATCTAAAAGAAGATAGGAGCTTCAAACAAAGGGCAAGACATTACCTGTATCATTGCACTGAATGTGTCAAAAGCAGAGGTTTTCCGGCTCTCCATACTTTGGTGACAGTCTCCCTCAAGTCCTCCCCATACCCTCTTTAAATGTTGTAACATTTCTGATTATGTCATCTGAATAACATGAAGCAGAAAGAAATGTCTCACTGAGCTGAGAGTTGAAGATCAGGAGTCAGTCCTTGCTTTGGAAAATAACCTTAGGGGAATAATTCTGTGTCTTTCTAATAATTGAATTGATAATACTCTTCTCCTGACAAGAAGTATATTTTAAGGTGGTATATATTGAGTATTTCTAGGTATTCAGTTGCAAAAATAATTTATGCAACTTACAAAAAGTAAGGACCGGTATTTTTTCTTTGAAATGTGTTTTGGTTATATGGTAAATGGTACTAAAGAATGATTAGCTACCTGAACATTATCACAAAAAAATTACTGTTTCACAATACATTTTAACCATTCTTGTTTTCTCTGATGAAAATAAGTCCAAAGCTGTTAAATATTTAGGAACAATGGAAAGGTCAGATATCTAATACATGGTGTAGAAGAGGAAGATTCTCTTACTATGACCTGAAAAACAGAAAGAGACTACCTAAATATAAAATCCTTTATGTGCTGACAGTCCTAAGAAGCCATGTGGTCTTTTATTTCTGAAAGATTTTCCAGGAAAATACTTCGGTTGATTGGTTTGTAGCTTAATACCAGTTTATGTTGTTTGAAATCCCTATTTTATGTTCTTACATTGTGTTTTTGCTCATAGGCAAACTAAAGTTAACACCTTCCAAGACAGAATGTGAGTAAAAAATATAGTATTGTTTACCTAGTACGTTAATATTTCAATATTAAGCTCACTTTGCTGTAGTCATTTAAACAAAATGCTTTTAATGGATTTTGTTGGCTCAAATAACCAAAAGGCATTTCTCCACTGTTTCACAGCTTTTGTCCCTTTGGCTATCTAACACTGGAAAAAGGCTAAATTGTTCACCTTCCTTTGGAGAAAAGCTACCATCTTACTCATCATATAAAATATTCTTTAGGACTATTGAACTATATACTGTGTGCCTTCTAACAACTATACATTTTTTCTATATCCTGAAGGTAGAATCCAGCATTTGAGATCACCCAAGCTACTGCTAAGTAATAAACAGTTGTATAGTCTGGTGAATATGTATGTCAAGACCACTGCCAGCTGGTCCAGAAGAGATCTAGTAATTACTCTTGCCTTTCATGCTAAAAGAATTTCAAAAACTTTCAGTGACATATCACTGTGGATTATGGAAAGATTGTATGACTCTACACAATTCAGATAGTGAAAAGATATTTAAAATAGATGTTCTGTTAAAATTACAATCCTCTTTAACTTGAGTAAGTAATAAATAAATAAATATATTTGCAACATTATGCTACTATAACTTACTGACTAAAGTAAGTTTATATATGTGAGAGGGAGAGAGACATGTCCTGTTGCACATTTAACTCACAGAGAATTGAATCAGTTGCAGGAAGGTCTAACCTGGCTTTGTCTGTTTTAAGGCAGAAATAGTTTTCCCAATGTATGCGATGGTGACAGGTATGCTGATGTAACAGTGTAACTGATAACAAAGCATGAAGTAAGTACAAGGTTGATAAAGTATTAAATGCTTTTTATTATCTGCTTCTGATATTCTCCTGTAAAATCTGAGTTTAAAGCCTCTTGTGTACAGGTATACCAACAGTAAGCAATACAGTGGCTGAAAGAAATATATAAATCTCATTTTTTAACACTTTTTCTTCCATGCTCTGTAGCTTTTGGGTGCTCCATATCTTTAGCTGCTATTACAAATAGTTTCTATTCCACCTCACACTTATTTCTTCATGCATCTGAGCTTCAGAGTTCATTTCTTCTATTTCATGACCATACACATTTGCCAAAGCTACCTACAATAAAAATAAATAGCATACCAATTCAAAGTGTCTTCCTCATCACACACCTTGATTTGGGAGGTCACCAGCAGGTCCATCCCATACACTTCCCTCAGTTCTGACTAAGTGAATACATGAGTAACACACCGGGACACAAGGAAGTCTTTAACACCAGTGAAATAAACTGTGCTTTAAGAGGTACATACAGAATGGAGGTAATTTTAATCTGGCAGTAACAAAATAAAGTTCTTTGTACAGAGGTAGAATCTTTCCCAGAGTGGCTGACGTGATGTGTCATTGTTATGGCATGTTAGCTCTTCTAACAGCTTTTCCTGATTTTACAAGCATGTATGGGCAGGTTTCATATTGAAGCAACTATGTTGTGTAATGAAGTCCTTCATACTATAAGCTGTAACTATGAAATTCTTGTGCTACCTGTTATAACCCAAGAGAGTTGTAGAATTTGTAGGTTTAATTCCTTTCCATTTGGAAATTCAACAGGAGGATTAAAAGGTTTTATTTCTTTATTGTTCTATTTTTTCCTAGTGAATTTTACTGACCAGAGCACAGGACCTGATGAGATGCATCCAGAGTCCTGGCAGAATTGGCTGATGTAATTGACAAACCACTTTCCGTAATATTTGAAAAGTCCTGGCAGTCGGGTGAAGTCCATGGTGACTGGAAGAAGGAAATATTGCCCCCATTTTAAAAAAGTGTAGAAAGGAAGACCCTGGCAACTACTGGCCTGTCAACCTTATCTCTGTGTCCGGGAAGATCATGGAACAGGTCCACCTATAATCTATGCTAAGTCACATGGAGGACATTTAAATGATTTAAAATAGACAGCATGACTTCACCAAGGGCAGGTCCTACCTGACTAGCCTAGTGGTTGGCCTTCTAGGATGGAGTAAGTACATCAGTGGACAAGGGAAGAGCTATGGATGTCATCTATCTGGACTTCTGCAATGGCTTTGACACAATCCCCCACAACATCCTTCTCTAAACTGGAGAGATACGGATTTGATGGGTGGACAGTTCGGTGGATAAGAAATTACTTGGATGGTCAAATCCAGAGTATAGTGGTCAACAGCTCAATGTCCAGATGGACATCAGTGACAAGTGATGTCACCCCCCCTCAGGGGTCTGTATTAGGACAAGTGTTGTTTTATATCTTCATCAGTGCCACAGAAAGTGGGGTGAAGTGCACCCTCAGCAAGTTTGCAGATGACACCAAGGTGAGTAATGCAGCTGACGTGCCTAAGGGACAGGATGCCATCCAGAGAGACCTGTACAAGCTGGAGAAATGGCCCCTTTCAAACCTGATGAAGTTCTACAGGGTAAAGTGCAAGGTCCTGCACCTGGACAAGGGCAATCCCCAGTATCAATATAGGCTGAGGGATGAAAGGATTGAGAGCAGCACAAGAAAGACATGAACTTGTTGGAACTGGTCCAGAGGACAGCCACAAAAATGATCCGAAGGCTGGAATAATTCTTCTATGAGGAAAGGCTGAGAGACCTTGGGTTGTTCAGAGTGGAGAAGAGAATGTTCTGAGAAGACCTTATTGTGGCCTTTCAGTATTTAAAGGGGGCCTATAGGAAAGATGGGGACAGTCTTTTCAGCAGGGCTTATTGCAACAGGACAAGGGAGTAATGATTTTAAATTAAATGAGGGTAGATTTAGACTAAATAAAAGGAAGAAATTTTTCATGTTGAGCATGTTGAAATATGGAACAGGTTTCCCAGAGAGGTGGTAGAATTCCCATTCCTGGAAACATTCAAAGTCAGGTTAGACTAGGCTCTGAGCAACCTGATCGGCTAGATGTCCCTGCTCACTGCAGGACGGTTGAACTAGATGCTTGTTAAAGGTCCCTTACAACCCACAGCATTCTATGATTCTATGAATCATCTAGGAAATGTGCTTTCAAAGCAAAATTAGTAAAGTCAATCAATTTATCTTGTATTTTGTTTTTAAAAATGAATCATATATGGCCTTTTCTCAAAGTTACAATTTTTCACAAAAATGTGTACCTGCTTTTTACTATAACCCAGGTTTTTATTTTTGTTTGATACCATATTTAAAAAAAACCAAACCAAAACAAAAACCAACAACAAAACCAAACAACCACAAACCAAAACAAACCTCACTAAAGACAGTAGCAGCAAATGAAGAAACAAAGTGATAATAAAAAGATAATAGAAAATGTTGTGGAGAATGCATCTTTCAGAATCTCATGTGTAACCATACAATGTAAGTGGAGAAGGCAGACTTGAGGAAACTTTGTAATTGGGAAAACATTGTAATTGCACTTACATGACCCTGGTATGTGACATGAGCCATACCAGTGTGGTGGTTAGTGCTGGACAAGGGCAGAGTGAAGCACATCTAAGCTCTTCCACTACTTCTAGACCTCTTCTCCTGCACACCTGCAGAAAACCTTTTTTTTTTCCCCGATATATAACATGAAAATTGTACTTGCTATTGTGATAACCCTTGCTCATTTAAGAGTCTCTCTCTGCAAGTACTGAAGTAGTTTAAAGAATTTTATTCCAAGGTAATGTGTAATTGACTGTAACCCCATTGTGGTCCATCAGAGTATCTGAGTACCTGAAGTTTTTTTCATATGTTTAAGTAGCATATCATGAGACTAAAATAACAGCATGAAGTAGATAATTTTTCACCAATTTGTTAGGATTTGTGTGCAGGTATTATAAATGATTCCTTGGTTTGGTTCTCAGAGGAGATATTGGTTTCAAAACCTGCAAGACACAGGATAATAAACTGAAAAAGCAGCAAAAGAAGGAAATAAAGCTGAGAATGGAAACAAATGCTATTTTGTTAATTTGGCTTTGAAGGATTTGTATTTTCAATGTATCCAATTAATGCTGGAGTTGGAGTATAAAAAATTTATTGCATTGAAAATATTTGGTTTGGAAAAAAGTAAAAGATTGCATGTGCTAGCAGAGCATCCTAAACCTAGGAGAAATTGGTAACAAATTGGTGACAGCGGGTTACAAATTGGTGACAGCAGGTATGCTATCCTAACAGTGTAGATTTAACAAATCATATTTTGTGTTCACTTTTCTGAAGTGCTACCACCATAAAAGAAATAAGTGAAGCTTGCTCTTGTCCCATAGATTTTACATGGCATTGCATAACTTGGAAATAATCCTATCGTGGTCTGTGGGGTTTTTTTGTAAGTGGCACATGGATCATGGGGGGTTTTGTCTCTTACAATTCTAGCATGAATACTGGAGTGTAATTTTACAAGCTATTTGCCTTATAAAAATTAGTAATATGAAAACATAATTACATTATTTACAAGTAAACCTTAAATTAGGTTGTCTTTGAAAAATCATTTAAATTAAGAAAAGAAGCATTACTTGATGCATATCTTAATTTGTAATTATTATAGGGGTTAGTTAAAAGCTTCTGAAGATAAATAGGCTAGCAGCAATTGAAAATTAAATCTTATTTACAGACTATGTATAGTGCAAGTTTTCTTAGAAATGTTCTTCAGATTATAGAGCTGGAAACAAAGAACTTTTGTAAGGTGACATGCAGTTTTGTCTTGATTATGTACAAAGATTTTTTGCTTCAATATGCATTATCATCTGCAAAAATTAAGGAGTGATACTGCATCTTGTGCTAAGTGGTTAACCTTTATAAACCTAATGGGTTATACTCCTGATTGTATAATGATCGGTATAATTGTATTGACAAATCATTCTGTGTTTTTACCCTTTATATATATTACACGAATAAAACTTTCAATAAAGTTTGTTTGGGTTTTGTTTTGGGGGGGAGGGGGGGGTGTTGGTGGTTTGGTGGGGTTTTTTTTTGGTACTAAATGCTAGATCATCTCTCTTCTCTGGAAATAGAACAATTCATTCAAAACAAACAAACAAGGCAATTCAGGATTCAATGCTCGATTGAAAAACAAAAATCCATCTGATGAGCTACTCAAAAAACCCTGCTTTTATAATGAATCATTGGCTCAACCTATCATGGGTTGTTACTGCTGTTCCAGATTACAGGACAGCTTTTGTTTGAGGCATGTTTTCTCTCTTTTCTTAGGGTAAAATGAAGAAAGTTCCTCAGGTGGGATCTCAGGGAGGCTTATTCTACCAGGCACGATGTGAGGCCAGCCTGCTGATGGAGTGTTTTACTGTTAGAACAAACTGATGTTTGTATGCAAACAGATATGCAGAGCTTCCTGTAAAATGCCAGTTATCTGGGGAAAGGGCCATTTATTCTTTCCCCCTTGTGTATTTACACTGAGCACAACAAGGTGACATAATTTGGGAGTACAGTGAAGTAGAACTGACAAATATTTGCAACTTATTTACCTAAGTATTTTTGTTCAGATTTGTCTTCACATCGATCTCGAAGAAGTTAAAGAGAAATTATATATAAATTTCCCTCCTCATTACACCATCACTGTCAGATGCCTCAAAGTTTTGGAGATTTCAGGACTTAGAAAAGAATCTTCTAGTGAAATCAACTGTCCTTTGCTGAGGTTCTTTATTTTTTAGGCATTTTTCAAAAGAATTACGAGGTGGCTTAATTGTAGCTGTTTGTTGAAATGCTAATCAGTTAACCATTACTAGCCTTGGAAACATAAGATGGTGTAACTGTAATGGTGCTAGGAGCAAGTACAATGGAGAATTGCATTGTTATTCTGTGACTGGTCTGATCTCAGTTTTCATAATAATAAAAACTTTCAATTCGCCTTTCAAAGAGTATGCATGGTAGTAGCTTTTAAATAACAATCTAGGGTTGTTTTTTTTGTTGTTGTTGTTTACTAGTTTTCAAGGTATTCAGAAAATGGATTCTAGAGAGAAAAGTACTCATTTTTGTACATATTATACTCCTACTGTTCTCTATATTTGGCACCTATCTACTTGGCAGACCAAACAAATCTTTTTCCCTAATGCACATGTGAAAAGCTGTATAAGTGCTTTATAATATTTTTAAAAGCATCATTAAAGTTAATCTATATCTGTAATCCCACTGCCACATGAATCATGCTAAGAATGGACTTCATATTCTGCAATTTCATGCTAACATATGCTAATGTCTATGTATGACTAGTTGTAAAAGTTGTCAAAACTTCTAGTAAAAACACTTCCATGTAGAACTGAATTTAACCTCCCCTTTGACATTGCCAAGAGCTGTTCTCAGAGGCACAATATGACTATATTTTGTATTATTACTGTGTATTAATATCTTGAATGTTAATGTTAAAAAATACACCTTAAAAACATTTCTAAGAATTTGCACTGAAAGAAAACTCTCATTGTGCAGTCAAGCTTTCTGTGCCTGGTTTCATATGTGTTTGTGAACATACCTTGGACCTCTTCTACATAATGCTACTGAATCAGTCACCTGGAGATGAAATTTTAGTCCTCAACTGTGTGATCACCCAGAGAGCAATCATTTCTCAAAGCGCTATAGCTATATTTACAAATGTAAGTCTCTCTTTTTTCTGACACTTAAAATGATCGTAAAGAGTGCATGAAATAACTAGCAAGAAGACAGAAACAGCCAGAAGTTGTCAGTTTGTGAGGTTTCTGAGCTTATGAATCCAATAACAGCATTTCTGAAAGGTTCCTATACACAAACTGTATGGTAAGATAAGATTCTTTTCCTTTTAATTCATAAGATGGTTTTCCTTTTTATTTATATATCAAAAAAAAAAAAAAGCAGCAACAATTCCACAATCTGTTGTAATTCTTGTCAATAGAACAAGAGGGATCAGAAAACTGTAACGTCTTAATTTTCAAAAAGATCTAACAGTAAGGAAACCTTAAAATAGTGAAATGTGACACAGTAAAATTGTAAAGTAATACATAATAATTTCCAGTCTTGACAATGAGAAATTCCAACCAGTGATTATAAAAATAGGTAACTGTAGAGCAAGATGGCAGATTTAAGTTAATGTAGACAACTGCACTGAAAAACACATTTGAGAGATTTTGCCCTTCAAAACATGTCTTTCTGAAGTTATTCCATTCAGGAGAAAAATTCCATACATTGTTGACACCACCTTGAAGAAATACACAGAAAATGCATTAGCTGTCCAAAGAAAGAGAAATTATTGAAAATTATATACCAAAAATGCTAACATAAATATAAAAAAAAAAATTGTGTTCAAAATTTCTTTTGCTTATCTTTGTTAAATCCACACATACCTGCCTATTGATGGCTACCACCCCAAAAAAACCCAAAACAATAAAACACAAAAATATGTACATTTTGGGGGCAAGTAAGAAAAATATTACAAGCATGGAGCATCAGAATAACTAGAAGACATTAGAGAAATAAAAACAGTATTTGTTCAGTTTGTGTTACTCTCATATGTTCCTAAACTCAAATGTTATGAGGAATATGAAGAAATAATCCTGTTTACTTTTTCCCCTCACGAATATAGTTAGCAAAATTGACAAGATACTAATTATGGCTGTTGAAAATAAGTAGTCCTTCACACACAAAACCATGCTGTGGACACTGTTGCTACAATGGATCAGGAAGATGGGATGCTCAGTACAGTTCTCAAGAAGATAGCACTTCTGTACAGGTAATGGAGAGAACTGTGGAAAGGCCTCAGGAGCTCAGAGTGAAAGTTGAGACTGTGAAGGCCTTAGGACACAATTGTAATACAGTGAATCAATGGCCCTATCTATCTTTTCACACTGAAGGTGGGGCTGGGGAAGCAAAATTGATGGTGCCAGTGCCACTGTTGGCCTTGGTAATAACGGCACAATTGCACAATAATAAACTGGAATGAAAATCAGAGGTACCTGCCAAGATGTGATCAGAGCCAAAACCGAGAACTGTTTCACTTCCACAAGAATCTACCTGACCCTGATCTAAGGGTTTGTTGAAAAATAATATCTTTCAGAATACTTCTGCGCACAAATTTCTGAGGAAGACAATATTAATTAATTTCAAAGAACAACAAAATTAATGTAACATTCTGCTTTTCTCAATAATGTTCTATCAAAGAGGTGATTTCAAATGGTTATTCTTTGGATATCCCTGACTGCATTGAGACATTGTCCTATGTCTTATCAACTCAGTTTGATGCAGTAAAGCACATTAAACCTTCTGTGATGGCACTCTTATTTCTACTACCCTCTGTCTAGACATTAGAAAAAAGAATGGATTTTTTGGATATTAAAAAGTATTCATTCAAAAGATTTAAGTGTTGTAGGAGTATTCCAGTTTATATAATTTGGCCTTTTTCCTATCATAATCCAAGTAAGTCTTTGTTCCCATCCACCTATTCCACTAATAACTTAGTGATATCTCAATAGCCCTTTGTCATGCTTGCCAAATTAAAAAAGCTCTTTTCAATCTTTGTTCTAATGGATTGTTTTGCTATTTCAGTTAGACAATTTATCCATACTAAAACATCATCTCTATATGGATCCGTTTTTAGTCAAGCCTTGTCTTTCCTCACTCATTAAGTTCTACCTTCATTTAAATCATCATTTACTTATCCAGCAGGCAAAACCAAAATGGATTTACATGATGAAACCTGAATTTGTTTTCATGTCGTACTTCCTCTTGCATGTTCTGCTCATTAATGACTGGGACTGCAGTGCCATCATAACATTTACACACTGTAGACAACCAAAAAAATTTTTTTCATTTATCTTACAAAATAAAATTAAACTTTTGGAAACTAACTCTAACCACATTTTAAGCCAACCATAAAAAGTTTATTAAATTGTTGAAAATACAAAACACTACAGAATTTCACCATGTTTTGGACATATGTTGCTTGTACATTTAAAACTATATTCAGCTTACCAGTGCATTTATGAACAGATTTTAGAAAATCTAAATAGGAAAGAGACAGTTATTCTTCATGAGATTGCAAAACTGTAAAAAACAAAACAAAATCAAACCAAAACTGAAACCAAACGTGTTTGCAGAGCTGCAAACTTGTTCAACATTTACATGGGGGCAATGTCCAAACCTTCTGTTTATTTTTTCAGTTCCACTAATGCTCTATAAAACAAGGAGTACCTTATTTTGTTACTTCATGTCATTTAATGACTCTTCATTGATGCTGTCATTTGTTCCATTTCTAATTTTGCAATGAGGAACAAAAATATCACCTAGTTAAAAGAACATCAAAGTACATAATGTATTAATGGTATGCTAGAGATATACTGAAGATGGATATATTCAGTGGTCCCCTTCAGCTGGTGAACTAATAGCCAAATGTCTCTCACTTTCTGTTATGAGAACATACAGTAAATCTGCAAAGGGAATATTATGATAGCCACCTTATGCTATGTTGCTCTTGTTGCTTTTATAGTGAAATAGTGATAACTGCACTGTTCGTTGTCAGAGCTGCATCTAGCTGTCTGAACACTGCATGCCTTCTGCATCTTACTTCATGAAGGGCAAGGATCAGATGTTATTCGATACATTTTTCCATTTTGACAATGACCTCTTTGGTAGCTAGTCAATGACTGTTGGTATCCAATCATTCTTACACTCTCTTGACAGTTACTGTGTTGCGCTAGATTGCTAATGAGGATAGCATTGTGTCTGTGACAAAGCCCCAGTTAAGTCATGATATATGGCATCTCATTCTTCATCTCTGTCATTAAAGCCTTCATTAGCCATTATGCATGTGCAAAGTCAGTACCTTGCCTGTGCTCCTCACAGTTCTGCTGACACAAAAGTAGTATCCGGTGAAGGTTTAGACACATTAAAATTCATTCTGTGGAAAGACGCTCATACTTACATAGCTAATATGACACTTTGGCAAATTTCAGTATACTCTCTGCATCCTGCTGCCATCTCTACCTGAAAGGTCCACATTCTCCTGACAGATACCATTTTATTGCTTTTCCAGTTTTTCAAGAGAACCTTTCTTTGATTCACACTACAGGCAAACTGCCTTTTCTTTCCCTACTCATACTTGTTTTACACTGAGTATCAACATTTTGCTCTGCATATCAGCATGCTAGTTAGCATCCCCAGAAGTTCTGGTTTTACAGACAGGTATTAAGTGGTTACCATACTTTCCTCCTATCTTTCCACCACTCTGGAGTGTGGCTTCTAATGGGAAGGGTGTATGCACTGCTATCCCTACCATGCTGGTCAGCTATTCTGGACAATGAATGGAAGGTAAAGTCAGGAGTCCACCTGATGCTGAACCCATTTATGTGACTAGTAACTCCTGCCAGATATAGTCATTGTCCTCAACTGAGTTGAAGCACAAGCACAGGAAAGTTACAGGGAAAATGGCTCAGAGGGAACAGTTGTAGGTGTTACTAACTGTGAGGAGGAAGGGCTGCTTGAGGAGTGGCGGTAATGAGAGGGGATGTTGTGGTTGCGTGCAAAATACTCATGAGCCAGACCAAAAAAAAACAGTGTGTAAAAGGAAAAAGAGGGAAATTAGAGGGAAATAAGAGAAAATGAAGGTATAAGAGAAAGAAGATAAAAACTTTGAAGTGAGGCAGTATGGTTTACCACAGAACTAATGGAATAATTTCAGTGACTGAATTGTTTACACTGTTTTTGTCCACTTGTGATTACAGTCACAGAAATTAACTCAGTAGTTTAATGAATAATTTCCAGAGCTTGAAGCTTGTGTTTTTCAGTAACTGCAATTTACCTATTCAGAGATATATTAAATAGTTGTTTAAAACTTGCCTCTTCAATAAGCCCATCAAATAAAATGCTTCAATCTTGCATTTCAGTATATACTCAATACTTGTATAGCAGGTCAATCTCTTTGTTGCATAGGTTTTCCCTTTTTACTAATGTTTTTTTTTCTAACTATATTGTTTGTTCAGTCACCTGAATTATGGCTCTTAGCCTCTCTTTGTAACCTCATTTCTCAATTCCTGCTATCTCTTTCTTTACATGTGCAGAGAGGTAATAGATTTGTCAGGGTGAGTACCATATATGGTAAATGACTTATTGAACACCACTGAACTATGTAGGTTACTTAACAGGAGGAAAGAAAAGCAAGGAGGCAACACATGGTTCCAGAGAAGCATGTGCTGAAGCACAAACACAATATAATGTCTGTGTTGAAGGGGGAAGAAAGTAATATCATGACTGAAAAGAGAAAGAAATAACCAAGGAATCCACAAGAAAGCTGAGATAAGCAGGGAAAAAAAAAATAAAAAGGCAATTGGTTGCCATAAAAAAAATAAATTTGCTTTCATGCTTTCATCTTCCTAACCAGTCATTCAGCGGTCTGTCCAGCAAATCTCTTGTGAAAGTTATTAACATCACATAGATAGATTGATTTATCAATTATTATATGTTTTGCTTGGAATGTAAGACAAATTATACAATTCATAAAACCTTAAGATCTGTTGTAATAGACGAATAATTGACCATTCCTATGTTTTAACTTTATGTTCTCTAAGAAAAGTGTGAAAGATGCCCCAGTAAAAAAATCTGGAGATTATCTTTTTATTGACTGGTAGCATGGAACCTTGCACTTGATTTTAAAGGATAAGCTTTTGTTCCTGCTTCTCAGTGCAGCAAGACTGTATCATTTTATGAGTATTATTTGTATTTGCAGTTTACACACATATGACACTGAAGAATAAATTTACATTTTCTGTAAATATGCATTTGGAAATCTGAAAACTATTTAATTTAGTCTTGGTTAATTGGAAAAATGCAAGAAAAACATGCAAGTGGAAATATAATTCAGAAATTAAATCCTGTGAAATTCAGTGGAAGAAAACTTGGCAGCATGTCTAGATCTCAGCAGTCTTCTGAGATAATTACTATAAACTTTGCTTATTAGAAATATTTATTTCTATTTCTACTATTTCTTCCTTGAGTCATCTCTTTATATGTAAAATACTATCTGAATAAAGAAAATGGTGCAGAAATGCTCCTTTTCCTTCAGTCACTTTCATAGCTACTTGTCCTCAGCACAAGTCAAGACTGTTTCTAGATATCACTTTCCACTCCTGTTAAGGTAATTTTGTAATCACATTGAAATGAAGAAACAAAAGTCTCCTTTTCCTTAATAATAGATTACATTTTCTAAACATCTGAATCATTCCTGTTTCTGCATCTCTCCTCTCTCCATGCAATGACAGCCACCTGTGATGAAGTAGATTGTGAAGAGGTTATGAATAGTCTCTCCTTACCAGAGAACAATAATGGAGAAGAAGAAAAATAGTCTGAGCTTAGATGCAGGAGTCTTACTATGTACTTATCTGAGATAAAGTCAGCATCTTAATATGCTGCTTAAACTTATGCACTCAACTACCACTTTTATTTTTACTCAAAAGTCAACAATTTTAATAAGAAATTTATGCTATATATAAATTCCAAGATTTAAACAGGACATGAGCAATGCATAGGCTTTCTGCTACATGATGCTCAAGGATGAATAATCAGGAAGGTCATAGGACAGATCCTGAAAAATCCTGGATTATCAGTTCTAACTGATATGAGCATCTGTCAACATCACCTCAGATCTCAACAGAAATGTGAGGAAAAAATGTTTCTTTGCTTTATTTTCTACAAAATACAGAAAAATATATGTATAGATATAACGCTCTCTAAATCTAGATGTGGTTCAGAAGGGTACCAAGTTATTATTCCTATAATAATAGTGACCACAAAGGTGTTTTGTTCTGGGTTTTCCCTTGTTTATTTCTGTGTTGGCCCTAGGCATCTATCAGGACACTAAGTTATTTCACCACTCCTAAGGGGAAAACAATTCAGGAGGTGATTGATGGAGTTAATGGAATCTCACTTTTTCTCAGATGCCTGAAAACAAGTTATCCTCAAAATTGATTTGCTATTTCTTTTAGCCATAGATCACACACTGAAAGTAACACCAAAAGAGAATATTACACAAATTCTTAAACTAGTCAAAATTTGAACTGGTAAAACCACTCAAATGTATGCAGATATTTCCATCAGAGTTTAAATTATCTAATCATGTTAGTGAGAAGAAAGGTACTTATGTCTGTCTAAAATCAGTCTACAAAGGCAAATTATATCTGGGGGTGAGCTGAAAATTCCTGAATAATATTTGTTTAGGTCTTGACTAGCTCAGTTACTGCTGCATCATAGTATTCCGTACTGGAGGTATATCCAGTGTGAACAGTAGCTGCAAGGGAAATGAAGTCATGCTTGTTAGAGACAAAATTCTCTGGATGTCTGTAGTGTGAGGTAGAAAGAAGGAGAAACTGTGGTGGGAACCTGCTTGCACAAGAAGAGCTATAAATATTTCTGGAGTATGTGATGATCCAGAATAGTATCGAGCTCATAAAAGAGCTGGAGATCATTCAAATGACATCAAAAAATATTCTATTAATATTCCCTGTTAAACCACTTTTCTGGGTTCCTCATGTTACCTTTTGGAAGTCTGTTCTAAAGCTGCTGCCTGGTGCCTTCCAGCTGGTTTAGGATTTCTGCCTCTGAACTGCCCTTCACTCTGTAGCTCTTCTTCCTCAAACATAAGATGACCAAAAAAAAAGAAAAAGAAATGGCACACGGCATTCTGAAGTGATGTCTGATGTCTTATCTTTGCCTTGTTAGTCTTGAAAACTTGGTATTATTATATCTATTTTAAAAAGCTAGTAGTACTATGAGAGCTATTACCTACATTCTATCTGACAGTAAATATACTGTAATTAAATATTAGACTTAGAAGACTTTCTGAGGCAATATTATGAGTTTACATCGTGTCTTTTCTTTAATTTCTATCATTTCTGTGTTCCTTTTTCTTTGTGATGCTGCAAGATATCCATGAATCCTTTTAGCTTGGATTTAGTCCATCCAGTTCATAAATGGGAAATGGAACTTTGAGTAATCTCCAAATTTTAATAAATAGATCATCAGAGACTGATTCAGAATCATGCAGTTGCTATTACATGCAGAGAGCTTCTAGCACTCCCTGTTGACTAGACACATGTGATGGTGACTTATCACACAGTCTTACTTTAGGGTCAACAAATCAGTCTTTCTAACACATTATGAAGAAAAAGAAATGGCATTACATATGCAGAATAAACTCTGTCATTAAGTAACTAATGAGGAATAAATTCTACATGTACCATGCCAACTGTTTTCTCCTTTCTGTTTTCTACATTCTTTACTTGCCATTTTGACAAATACCTCTTTCTAACTTGGAATTTCATAGAATCATAGAATCATTTAGGTTGGAAAATACCCAGGGGATCATCGTGTCCAACCTTTCACCCTACTCTACAAGTTCACCCCTAGACCATATCCCCCAACACTACATCTAAGCGATTCTTAAACACATCCAGGGATGGCGACTCAACCACCTCCCTGGGCAGCCTATTCCAATATCCCACCACTCTTTCCGTGAAGAATTTTTTCCTAGTATCTAGTCTAAACCTACCTTGTTTCAGCTTGAGGCCATTCCCTCTGGTTCTATCACTAATTACCCAATAGAAGAGACCAGCACCAACCTCTCTACAATGTCCTTTCAGGTAATTGTAGAGAGTGACGAGGTCTTCCCTCAGCCTCCTCTTCCTCAAACTAAACAGACCTAGCTCCTTCAAAAGGTCCTCATATATCTATTCTCCAGTCCCTTGACCAGCTTCATTGACCTCCTCTGCACCTGCTCCAGCACCTCGATATCCTTCTTGTACTGAGGTGCCCAGAACCGGACACAGTACTCAAGGTGAGGCCTCACCAGTGCTGAGTACTTTCCTGTAACTTGAGCTATTCCCCAAGACTTCTGTCTCTAACACCCAGGTGTACATTCCATGGTAGTGTGCACACTTTGCATAGCAACTTTTTTAATGACATCCTACGCCTACTCTTTCTGTAATAAAGTCATTCTAGTTTCCACCAGTATCAGCATTTTGCCTAGTACTGATATTGTTGTGCATCAAGCTGTTTCTTAGAAAGAGCTTTATAAGAAAAGACATTATGAATGCTTGCTGTTATCATTTTGGAATGGAAATTCAAACAAAAGGAAGAATGGAAAGCTAAGCTGTATAGGAAAACAACAAAGATTTATTGGCTGAGGAATTAAAGAAAAAAAAATAGTATAGCAGTTTGGGAATGGTTGAGTCTCTTCAGAATGTTTCTGTCTGAAAGAGATGGAGGAAGAATAACTCAGCAATCCAGAACTATTTTTATAAACATGTAGTATGTATATGCATAAATGCAGCTGTTTACCATGTATCACAGTATTAAGCAAGAATGCTTTTCAGAACTTAACACTTCGACTAACTTCAATAAACATGTGAATTGTAAGGGACTGGTTTCTTCAAAGTATAACTAAAGCAGACTTAAGAATCCCAAATTTAAAGAGGATGGTTAGTAACTCAGTGGAAAAAAAAACATGCTTGAAAAAGAGCAAACTGGGACATAAATATTGAGCCACAGAATCCTCAGTAGAAAACTGTGTTTTGTATGTTTTATCATGGAAACAGGCATTTATCAATGATACTGCTTTTTGTGTAGGAGTATGAGACTAGACCCTAATTTTAACTCTATGATCCAGCTATGGAAAATGTATCATTAATTAGCACAAGCTATGAACTGAGAGGAATTCTGTATAAGAATTTTTCCATACCTTACCCTCTAGCTTTATTGGTTGGGGATTTTTGTTTGTTTGTGTGGCATTTATTTATTTATTTATTACATTTGTTTGGTTTTGTTTCTTTGGCGTGGTTTGGTTGCTGTTCAGTGGTGGGCTTTGTTTGTTTGTTTGTTTTCCTTTTTTTTCCCCCAGTAGGTCCCCTTTGAACTAACAGCAGCCACTAGAGCAGCAGAGCTGAAATGGAAATCAACAGCCTAAGGACCTCAGTATCAGAGTAATAGATATCACTTCAGTGTCAGTGCTTCCAGATATAAAACAAACCTACCCCACTTACATTTACAGGTGAAAGCTTTAATATTTTGTTTCATTTTCAAAGTGGGAGCTACTCAGGCAATTAGAGCAACACAGGATCCAACCCTTTCCTCAGCTTTCTTATTCTTCAGATTTTTCTGTAAAAAAGTTATATTATTCTTAGTAAAACAATGCCTGAAGTTTGATGCTTTCCATTCATTACACTGTAGTATTGTCTCCTGTACTCTATAGGGAAACCATTTAATTAGTACAGCTTTAAGAAACATGCATTCATAACACAAGTTTGCCCTTTTTTAACTGCACCTCCAGGCACCTTGCAAATATTTTATGAGGTTGTGAGATGTTTGACAGTCAAAAAGAATGAAAATTCACTAGGCAGACTCCTACAAAAAGAAATCTGAGAAAACCTATTTTAAATTCTAGTTAGCTATAACAACTATGTCCAAATTCATCACTCAGAAATGAAATAGTGTGTTTTTCAATGATGTTCAGTAGTTTTTTAGCAACATGAACAATTTGGTCTTCATAAGTCAAATTAATTTCCCTCTTACCACTTCATATCACAGCTAGACAAGTATGATGGTCTATAGCTAACTTGGAAGTATTAATCTTATTTTTTACTCTTCTGTATTAGTACTCTCAGAAGAATTTCTTCATGTTTTCATAAACAGAAACTGTAAATATTTTCTTGAGAGAATGACAATGCTCAGTTTCCAAAATTTTGAAATATCAAAAAGCCTGTGTGAAGTATATGAATATCTTAAACTATTATAATCGGATGCCCAGAGTGCAAATAGTGGCTTTCACTTTTGGCAAGACCTATGGCATATTTACAGCTCTCAGAAATACTCAAGTCAGCTTTGTTAAGTAAAATCTTGCTTATATGTTGAGCTGAAATATTGTCATTGTGGAGTTGAAACTGAACAAATTAACAGCAAGTTTTTTATCACCACTCTGCAGTAAGGAGTTTTTAGTACTGTATGGAGGAAGCTCTGCTCAGTGAGTGCACTGGCAAGGTAAGCAAGATAACCAAGCACGAACTTACTTGGAATAATCTTGAACAGAGCAGTTCTTGAATCCACTTTTGCAACTGGATTATTAATTATTCTAATGCACTGCAGAGTGCACACAAAAAATGAAGGGAACACAAAAGATGAAGCAAAAGTCTTTCTTGTTATACTCTAACCTTTTGGGAAGTCACTTTCTGTAGTCTCTGGGGAAAAGGATTCCATATGGATAGGTGGTCTTCAGTAAATCCCCTCCCACCAATCCAGGTAGAAGAGCTAGATACTCAGAAAGAGCAATACATTCCAGCTCAATAGCTAGAGCTTTACTGATTTTTTTATCTTTTTTTTTTCTCATGGATCTTTCTCTACATAACACCTTCAGAAAGACTATCTCTTTATAAGACACATTTTAAATAACCTTATCCTTTGGGAAAAGACACCTGCATGCTACTTTATTTAAAGGGCAGCAGTGACATTGTCAAAATGTAGGTCCCAGTGAGATAAAACTATAGGTGACAATGAAAGGAAAGGAAATGATTCTTGTTCAGACTTTTCTTCATGTTCTCAGAATTTATTAGGAAATTAAACTTTGGAACAAACATGAACACAGGTTATCCAGGAAACAATATAATCTCTCATGAATTTAATAAAGTATTAAAAGGAGATAGGAGAACCTTTACCTTCTAATAACTCCTATCAAATCTTGAAAGAGTATTAAATTCTTTTATGAGGTGCTGTACATGTGTCATTGCAAAAAGCAAAACATAACTGTTTACAATGAGGAAGCTCTTTTAATGTGGCAACAATCACCTTACATTACCAGTTAATAAACCTAGCATCAGTGTTAAAAAGTACAGCTGCATGTATCAAATCAAAGAGCTTGCAGACATTATAGATGGATATGTGAATGGCATACTTCTCATTCTGGAGAATCTTAGCTATGTCAGGAGAAAAAAAATATCAAAAAATTTGTTCAGAGAGCAAGAACTATAGTCTGTTACTTCTTAGTTACTATTCAAGCTTAAGTAAGAAGCCAGAAAGAGATTCTGACATGGCTACATAGCAGTTCCATGAGTTCAGCTGACCACCAAGATAATAATGTGTATTAGTAACTCTCCCTTGCAGTAAGTTTTGAAAGTTTGTTGACAGAAATATAGCTGAACCAACTCATTGACTCGCATTTGTCCTTCTTTCCAGTGTCTCATTGTCCAGTATTTCCTCTGATTTGATCAAATAAAAAAATCAAATCAAAATATCAAATATCATAATTTTCTTATTTCAAGTTACCAGGACAGGCATGTGTATTCCTTCCCAGAAAGAAAATATAAAATTGTCCACCCAGAAAGAAAATATACAATTGTAGTAATGACTTGCTAGATTGAGTGGATCAGTATATTTCCTTCCATACTTAATTTGAATGTTTCTAATTAGGACCAGGAACACCTACACTCTAACCTTCAATGCAACACTATTTATCTTTATTTAGTAATTACTCATGTATATAACTAAGATTTAATTTGTGGTAAAATATGTTTGTGTGTGGCAATCAGCTGTGGCTAGAGAAAGAGAAGCTTTCATATATCTCATATATCTCTCTGCTTTGTCCCCTATTTTTATTTTTTTTTTACTTCTGATTAGTTTTTCATATTCTGTTACGCTAAATACTCATTAGCTTTTTAAAGTCATCCAGTATTTAGAAGCTGTGAGCCCAGGGGTTCCTGCAGATATCAGGAGATAGAAAGAAGCACATTTTTTTTCTACTTTATATTACCCACTTAAAAAAAAAATTAAGAAATCATATTTCTTGAGCATAATGGATGGACTGCAATGATTTACAAGGAAATAATTTCACTGAGGGACTTTGGGTTGGTGGTATCATATAACATGAGAAAAAAGTCTGATTGCTTTATGATTTCACTGGGAAGCTGAGAGGAAATTAATTCTATTTAACTCACTACTTGTCAGCTCCTTTGTTGTTGTTGTTTGTAATATATGGACCAAACACTGGATTTTAAGTCTGGAGATATTTCAAGCTACTGAAACATTTATTAGTTTAATAACAATGTTAGAAATGATTGAAATACTATAAATGTTTAAATTGGAATATAGAAACTCCTGGATTTGGTGTTCAAACCAAAGCCATTTTGACTAGAGTTCCTAGAACACACAGGTAAGCTGGGTGCTTAAGAGTGTTAATTAAGAAAAACTGCTATGCTAAGGTTTTACTGATAGGTTAGGATTTTCTGAAATCAGAAAGATGGGTTAAAATACAATATCAAACAAAGCTTATTGTAAAATTGCTGTACTATCCCTGTCCAGATATTATTACACTTCTGCAAAATCTGCAAATACCTTCTGCAAGACAGAAACCTGGTAACTGGAGGAAAACAGCATCAGGAAGCTTAGAATGAGAAAACACTGAAAGCTTTGTGGATAAGCCAGATAATTGCCTACTGTATCTATACATCACATAACTGTGATGGGTCAAGTATTTCTGATTACTTTCTTAACCTAATGCCCTCAAAATCTGAGAGGGGATGATTTAACAACTTACAGAAGCATGCCTTGTTTCCTGAGCAGCATTGCTGTTTGCAGGTGAGTAGCTAGTTTCTCTTGCCTGCCCTTATGCTAGAAGCTGACCTCCTCTCCAGGTAGCTCAGCTTAGTTAGCACTATGTGCTCCCCATAAAGACACTTGTTGTTTCATTAGATTAAAATGTCAGTTGATAACTAGATTTTAGTGACTTTGTTGTCACTAACGGGAAGGAGTAGATTACTGTGACCACATTCTTTTAAGGAAGAATGTGCACCCCAACAGCTTAACTGGAGTCTTTGAGAAGGTTATTAACCAAGTAATGTGCAAACATCTAGCAGCTGATAAGCCTCCACATTGAAGTAAATTTATGAATGACCACAACATTTGTGTCTTAGTATCACTTCTTATTTTCTCAGAAACCTGAGAATTTTTTTCACCCAAACAGATCTGTTTAACCACATATACTTAGTGACCAAAGGTGGAACAATTCAGTTCTTCGTTGTTTGATTTCTTGCTGGTACATGCAGAGGAAAGCTGATTTTGATGGCTGGAAAGGTAGGCAGACAGGCAATGACCACGCTCAGCTGGCTACCTTCCTAATTGCATTGTCTCCTCCTCCAGCTCAGACGTTCAACAAAGTTATGGAGAAAAACACAGGAAGGAAACAGATGGGGAAAGGGAGAGAGCTTCCCACTGATTGGGTGAGTAATTGCATTTTCAATGCTGCTGTCTGATTTTGGTGTACAAGAGAAAGGGTCTAGGCTAGGTATAAGCTGAAGCATGCTGAAAAGAGATATTCCCCTCTCAGTATTTGAACTAGGAAAAGATAAAAAGGAAATCCCAGGTGAAGTTAATTTTAATTATAAACTAAAACAAAACAAAAATCTTAAAGATTTTTAATTTAATCCACTCCAGTTCACCTTTCTAACTCATCTTATTAATTAATTCTTCATGTTAAAACAAAATATTAATAAAAAAAAAACAACAGAAGAACAAAGGTAAATAAGACACATTTTTTTCCTCCATCAGATAACAATATTTTCAAAATTCTAAGTCTTTTGAAATTTGTTTCAGCAACACTTGGTGGCAATGAGACAAATGTACAATTAATTTCACATGCAGTAAAGTTACACAAATATTTTATGGCTCAATGCATCTCCAGTCATTGCAGAAATGACCATCCATCCTTCTGAGACTATTTTAAAAAATATTTTGCATGAAAAAAATTCTTGCAATTTTTTTTTCTTTCTACTATGATGGAATGATCACCTTTTCACATCAATAAAAGCCTGATTTATCCAACACATGTTTAAATCCTATCATTCCAAATATTTAAAATACCATTACTGCAAAGCCATCTTGTGGGAGCTCTGCAAGCTTTATAATCTAAAAAATTATTTCTCTAAAATAATAATAAATTTAAGTAATATTATGGTCCAGAATGTGTGTTCCTTGAAAATTCTAAATGGTTCTTCAGTTATTTAACAGAAAAATAGATTAGAAAAACATATTTTCGGTATTGAGTTTACATTTTATCTATTCATTTGTATTACTTCTGTTTCAAACAGATTGGGATTCTGCCAACCCTTCATCCAGTGATAATTATCAATAAACTAGGAAGAAATAGAAGATAGCAGTGCTCTGAACTGGGAAAAACTGCCATCAAGAGTGATATATCATATACATAAGTCATAAAAAGACTGAATGATCTTTCTGAGTGACACAATACATTATATTCATATTGAATAACAGAAAAACTGAGATAAGAACCTTGTGATACAGCAAAAAATAATGGAAGAGACTCGGATACAAGGTATACACAGAGAAAAAAAAAACATAAATTCCCATAACAAAGTAAAAAAATATATATAGAGAGAATTTCATTTAAAAGAGAGAAGGAATAGTATCAGAAGCAGGAAAAAAACCCTATTTATCAAGTGAAAAGTAATTCCTTGCTTAGACATGTTTGATTGCCAGTTCTGTGTGATGCAGTTATACCCAAATGTCTCAGTGGTGAGAATGGTGGACAGTAAACATTGACACTAAATTCTGGCACAGGTATTGCAGTTCTTTTGTTTTTCAGAAACATATCTATCCTTATTTTTAAGTTATTATTATTGATAAGAAATTAATAAAAATACTTACAGAGTAGTATCTTTTTGTCTTAAAACACAACGTAGAAACACTATTAGAGACATTCTAAATGTTTTTATCATGCATATGATTCATGATAAATGTGTATATTCCAAAATGTTTCTGTTACTAGAAGTAAGAATATTAGAAGAAATGTTTGGGTTTGTACTGATTATATCCTCATTCTCTCTTCTTGGATTGCCCAGAAGTTTTCTAATCATTCTGACAATTCCTAAACAGATCACCATGGAAGGAATTGTAGACTAGGTTAATAGTGACTTTGAGCTGGGGGCATTCATCAAGCTCAATAGACCCCATGTTCCTCTGTGGATTTCTAGTCAAAGTTCCCAAAGTTTCTAGGTAAAGGATAGAAGGAGGAAAACGCAGTGAAAGTGATTCAATGACAGTAGATGATTAGATGATTAATTAAGGTATTACCATGCAGTCCAGCCTATGGAAGAAAAATTGAATAACTCCAATAAAACTGCTTGCAAATGACAATAATTCTTTATAATTCCAAAGAAAGCATTCTGGATTTCAATTGAAATAATTTCCTAATTTTGTTAGAGACACAAAAAAGCACAGTTTCAAATAAATTCTAGACAGGATCTCTTTCTCCCTCAGACAAACACAGGCCTTTCTCAAGGCTCCCTTCTCCTAAGCACAAATACAGGCTGGGTGGAGAATAAATTGAGAGCTGCCCTGAGGGGAAGGACTTGAGGATGTTTGTCAGTGTGAAGCTCACCATGTCTTGTCAATGTGCACTTTCAGCCCAAAAAGCCAACTGTAGCCTGGAATGCATAAAAAGAAGTGTGACTAGTAGGTTGAAGGAGGTGATTCTCCTTCTCCACTCTGGTGCAACCCCACCTGGATTGCTGAACATGAGAAAGTTGTGGACCTGTTAAAGCAAGTCAAGAGGTTAGAAAATGATCAGGGAGATGGAGCACCTCTTCTGCAAGGACAGGCTGAGTTCGGGTTATTCAGCCTGGAGAAGGCTCCAGGGAGATGTTACAGCAGCCTTCAAGTACCTAAAAGGGGCCTACAAGAAAGCTGGAGAAGGACTTCTTACAAGAATATGTAGTGATAGGACAAGAGGTAACATCTTTAAATTGAAAGAGGATAGATTTAGATTAGATGTAAGAAACAGATTAGATGTAAGTAATAATGATGCAGTTGCAAAGCCACTGTCCATACTATTCAAAAAGTCATGGTAGTCAGGTGAGGCCTCTAGTGACTGGAAGAAAGGGAACATCACACCCATTTCTAAAAGGGTAGAAAGGAAGATCCTGGGAACTACTTACCTGTCAGCCTCACCTCTGTGCCCTATAAGATCATGGAACAGGTCCTCCTAGAAGATATGCTAAGACACATGGAGAACATGGAGGTGATTCAAGAGAGTCATCACGGCTTTAACAGGGGCAAGTCCTGCCTGACCAATCTGGTGGCTTTCTACAATGAAGTAACTAAATCAGCGGACAAGGGAAGAGCTGTGGATGTCATCTATCTTGACTTCACCAAGGCCTTTGACACCTTCCCCCACAACATTCTCCTTTCTAAGTTGGAGTAATATGGGTTTGA
>JANHFX010005638.1:0-11807 GCA_027560015.1 Chloroceryle amazona
AAAAAAACAAACCACAAACCAACAAAACCCCCCAACAAACCCCCAAAAACCCCAACCCCAAAAAACTACCTAAGTAGTTTTGTCAGTATTGAGTAATGTCACATTATTATATAAATAACCCTGTATACAAGCTCCAAAAATCTAAACTTCAGAGTTTAATAGCCCCCGTAATACACTAGGTCAAGCTGTGTAATAGTGGTATACATAAAAAAAGGAAAAAACCTCTACACAAATCACTCAAATTCAGTTTTACTGGTAGCACAGTTCCTAATAACACTGAAATTAAAAAGAATCCAGCACTGCTGCATCCAGATATTGCTTCAGACCCCAGAAAACCAGGATGGTTTATTCTTTCATTTCCCTAAGCAGCAGGCGGCTGGGTTGACAAGCTTGCTTTGATACAAGTATCCCTTCCCCCAACATCTCTAGTCTAATTCTTATCACCCTAGTAAATCTGATACGATGCATTTATCAATAGAACCACAAATGGGAGGCAAGACAACAAGGTCATAGGGGCACTGCAGACAACTATATTTACACGTATAAACATATCCAAATTTCAATTGTTTACAAGTAAAAGTGCACATAGATCATTACGAAGTATCACTCAAATTTCAACTGGTCCATACAATGAAGCATCACCTGGAAATGGACTAGCATTGCAGTAATTAAAATTAGAACTTTAGAGTGAAAAACTAAAAGACAGTTTCCATAAAAATATTTTAAAAAAATATTAAAATCAAATGAAGAGATACACGTTTCAATGTATAAAACTCATGGTGCACCATGTATCCAGTAAAGTAGAGCTCTAGAAAACACCTACCGTGGCTACCTCAGCGGCTGCAGCACTGTGAAAAGAGCTGAGACACAAAGCCCTTGTGGGATACTGTCAGTGGTAGTGTTGGCAAACAACAGATTTAGGCACTCTAGTTTTAAGGCAGCATTTGAATGGCAAGTGGTTGACTTCTGAAAACAGTCATTAGCTTGCAGTGGTGAATCTCTCTGGTGGCGTTCCAGGTTTTCAGTGCTCACAACAGGTTACCGAAGTGCTGAAGATGGACCACAGTTCTAGGAGTTTCTCTTGATTGCATTGTAGGCTAGAGCTGAGATGTAGTACTTCCCCAAATCAACACAAATACATTACGGTCTCTCATCAGTTATGCCAAAAATTGGAATGTAATGATGGTTGCAGTGGTATAGTTATAGCAGCAAACATGGATACTGGGATGAAACTTGAGTGCTGAAGGTATTTAAAGAAAATGATTTGTTACCAACAAGACAAGCGATGATGGCAAAGTGTTATGCAGACATGCCCGACTGTCCCGAGGCATGCAGGAGGAGGTTAACAGCGAGCATGGAGGTGGCACAGGCAGACTGGTAACTGCTATATCTAAATGACTGCCAATTAAAATGAGTTGGAAAAGAGCACACTTGAGATAACCTAAACATAGCACAAGCTAAAATATTGTTTGTGCATCTGGGACAACCTAGGACAATGAAAATAAAGCAATTTTAGGAGCAGTAGCCTTTTTACTCTGGTAATGGAATTCTATTTTCCTGCACAAGTTGAAGAATTTGTAATACATCCTTACCTATGTATGGAGATGCTAAGATGTTAGTGACTAAATGTACGTCTGCATGCATTCATGCAACTAGCTTTTCCCCTGGGCCTCCCAGTCTAGCACCCCACCCCACCCCCCCCCCCCCAGCAGCTGCATGTAACCTCCTTCAAGATCTCGCCCATTTTCTCAGAAACCCGCTTCAGGAACCTGCAGTCCAAGAGGAAAAAGAAAAGAACAAAGTTACTGAAGGCCTTTAGAAGACAGAGAAGCGTGCTCAGTTCTAACAGGCCATTCTCAGTGGCTACACATTAGCCTTGTACTTAATTCCACAAATGCTCATTAGAAATCAGAAATACAACCCATAACTGTTAGATTAGCTTTTTTTTTTTTTTTAAGTAATCAAGTAGTGCAATGCAGTGAGGGGAATTAAGTGTACACTTAAGACCTTGATTTCAAACTAAACATGATGCACTTAGCTTACTGGCACAGATTAAGAATATAAAATCATTCCCTTTTCGGGAGCAGAAAGAGGTTTCAGTGAGACATCAAGAATTACATGTGGTCTCTCTTTTCGTTTGTTCAAGGTATCTAAACAATGAACTTGTGTCTAGTACGCAACATTCTACATTACGAGTGCTGAAAAGGAAGGAGAGAGGCATGTCAGTGGACTTTCTGTCCGCAACCATCATGTTTTTTCCTGAGTATTTCTGTTGAACTTTCAGAATTGGAAAACATTTTCCTGTTTAAAGAATGAAAGCTGCCAACTATTTGCTAAGGAAGGAAATTAATAATTTTCAGTAACTGAGTTCAGTTATTAGAGGAAAAAAACCCTCTGTTTTAAGTACATCGTTTAAGTCATAAAAGTGGCAACAGTGTATCTTAAGAGATCTTTAACTTTTCAAGTCTCTATAAAATTTAAATATTCTATAGAACAACAAGCGCAGGAAGCCTGGGGTTTTTTTTTCAGTGTAACAGAAGAATTGGATGTAGTGCTTTGTAAAGCTGCTTTAACTGATCTAGTGCTCCTGAAGACATAGGTCAAAATTACAGACCACTGTTAAGATGCATAATTTAATGGGGTCATCTCTGAAAAAAAAACAACCAAAACTATAGCAAACTCACATTGCAAACAACAGACTGTTGCTGACTTCTGATATTCTAATGCTTTCCATGAACCTGTGTAACTTACTACTTTTTCCACTATTTTCCCTGGGGAATGTACAACCGAAAGCTGCCAGTTACTGTTAGATATAGGTTACTGCACCTTTGCTGTTTTTCTCTAGCGTTACATCTATATATGATGTTGGCACATAGCCTTCCTCTCCATTATGTCTTCGAGCTCTTGTCCACCCATCGCCTTTGTCCTCCTCAATAATGTACAAAATTTCCCCTTCTTTCATTGCCAGCGTGCCTTCATTATGACCTGGGAAAAACAAAAGGCAAAGAAATCTCAATGTCCAGTCAGAATTTCAAGTAATCTTTTTTCCCAGGGCGTATTTTCCAGATTATATATAAACAGGAAGAACCCAGAATCTGTGTGAGAGAACATATGGTCAGACAGGCTTACAGACAAAGACAGAGTCCAATTTGTAAAGCTGAATATTTGCCAATAGCTGTGCTGATACTTATCTAAAACAGCACAAATGCACTGCTCGTGACTTCAAGCGATTTGCAAAATATTTCCACTGATCCTATAAGCAATGAGTCGCTCCTACAGTTAACTTACTCTATCTCTTTTCTCTGTAAAATATATTCCATGCCTTATAGTCAAGGAATCGTAGTGCCTGTGCTGTTAACCTTACCATCAAATGGATATATTGCCTTGCAATGTCCTATAGCTGGTAACGGATCATCGTCTTCAAACTCATCATCAAACTCATTTGGATGCGCATGTTGCTGTGGTGGGCCTCGAACTTCTTGATTTGCATCATCCGTGTAACTCCCTTCAGGGCTGTAATGCAATGGTTGGAGCATGAGGAGGACTGTGAAGAGTTTGTAGTTCTACAGCTCAGAGTACAAGTGCATCACAGAAGAGGGCAGACCATGGCCATCGCTCTGGGAATGCCTGTAAGCAGTCTTTGTATTCACTGCTGGAGGTGATTGTCTCAAAACACTCGGATCTAACGAAAGCTTGGACTGAATTTTGCCATAAAAGCAAACATAGATTTGACATACCTGTCTCTACACATGGAATATTGGTGAGCTTTATGCAACGGAAAAGATTTAAAAAAAAAAACCCAGAAAAATACTTTAAAAACCACTGCTATTTAATAAGCGCATGTTTCAATCAGACTCACAACTTCTTTATGTTACTGTAATCACATGAAGTGACCTCTAGAATTCAGAACCAGTAAGATCTTCCTTTAGAAGGACATGAACTTTCAGAAGATAAGTAACCTACTGTTAACTATCAAAGAGATGTATTGATTCTAGTGTAATATATAAAAACAGTAGAGATAGAATAGTGACCTCTCTCTGCCCTGTGTTACAAGGTGGTTGATATCACTGCTGTGCCGCCTGTCGCTTCTGGCTGCTACTTTACCTTCAACTTCAGAGAGCCAGGCCTTGGAGAAAAGAGACAAATATTGGTGTCAAAGAAAACTTGATTCTAAACCAGCAAATACAATTTAACAAATGCACCTCACTGCAAAGTTTGTCAGGACTCGGCCACATAGAGACTGCATTCTCACGTGACTAATTACTTCGCACAAAGAATGAAGCTATTCCTCATGCTTAGCTTATGCTCCATGCTAGTCTTAAGGAAAAAAATAATCTTTAACCACGTATGAATTTCAACATAAGTGGTTACCAAGAAATTCTTCTGAACATTTACTACTTTCATAATGTACATTCTTATTCCAGCTAGATGAACATACTTCAAAACAGGGCATTCCACCAAAAATGGTATCAGGAGCACTTTCTTAAATCAAGTAGTTTTCCTATGTGCTCTGTAACCCATACAGCAAACTACACTTATACCACATGCTGACATTTTCCAGAGAACTGTTTGGGTCTAACCTCATTCTTGTGTATCTCCATCCGAAGACGGTCCATGTTGCTCATAGTCTCAGTTAATTTTGGCTGCAAACTACTTGGGTCACCCATCTGGGGATTTTTTTCATAAACATCCTTCATCTTGATGAGGGCATCTCTAAAAACATACAAACCCCAACAATGATAAAAATTACAGACATCAGTACTAATTCAGTAAAGTTAAAATAGTGTTTATGTGTTTGAAATCCTGGCCCATTATATATATATACTAAACACAACCATGAGGAACTGCTGCTGCCCACACCACACGTAAGTCCTCTTCCCATTCTGTCATCTTAGCACTTTGCTTTCCTTTCGTGTCATACACAAGCACATGATGAACTCCCAGCTCTTTTCTATCCAGTCTCAAGAGTGTTTCCTGTATTTTGTTAGACACGATTTCCTACAGTTTAACATTCTTAATGCACTCAGCTGCAGCTCTCTTGCTCAGCAGACCTGTGCACTGCTCTGTAAATTTTTAATGTATACTTTTAGATCCAGAGTGTCTTGTCCAAAACAATGCAAAATTAGGATCAAAATGTATGATAGTAAAGCAGTAGGAAGCAATGGTCACAGAGCCTACATATGATAAACCATGAATCAAAAAATGTTTTGTAATAGTCTGGACAAGTGGGTTCTTGCCTAACTTCTGAGCACTGACAGCTTAGGCTCCAAAAGAGAGAGAGAGTGAACAGGGACAAAACTGAAAAAAAAAGAAGTATTCACTTTTGGTCTGTTTCCTTCTGTAGTTCTCTGTTAAGCTCATCGATTCTTTGCTGCAGTTTCTTGCGTCTTTGCTCTGGAGGGAGATGGCTGAAATCTTCTAGTGCAGGGCCCTGCAAGCAGAAATGCTATTAAAGGAGTAACACAGCTGGACCGCTGAGCTGACAGACCCACACATGGACAGCGTTCACTGGAAGCAGGATGGCCCTTCTTAAAAACTCTACTTTGACACACATCTCTGGAAGAGACCACAACAGAATAAATGCACGTTCCTGCTGCCAGATCGTAGTCATTCATTCAAGGTTCTTTCTGCCTTCTGTAACAGTTGGCTCACAGATGCAATTCAAAATTTGTAGACTTTATTTTTCTGAAAAGCTGAGCCATGTACCTCCTACTACATTCACTGCACTTAAAGCAAATTTAGAAAGGATGGGATTAATTACTAGAGTAATTTCAGTCCAGAGAAAAATCTGTGTATATAGTGCTAACATGCACATAACTGACTCTGTTCTACGGAGATTTATATGCTATCAGAAGAAGAATACTCTATTTTGCATCTTCATTCCAAAGTCCTGTTACAGTTTTCTTCTGGACATTTGGCAATTTTGCCAGGAAACGCATCACTATTGATGAAGCTCTGATGCGTTTTTACCTCCATTAAAAGTAATTCACAGAGCACAGAACAAAGCCTCTGTAAAATAAAAATTTCTACCTAAGTTTATTTATGTGAATCAAAACTCGCTCAAAGATTCCAAGTAACCTTTTTCACTATTAAAAAAAAAAAAAGTTTCATGGAGGAAAAAAAGAACTCTTCCTTTCATTTCTTTCCTTTTTTTTTTTTTTTTTTAAACTTAAGACCACCTATTGTTATGAGCCCAAACTTGCAAAGGCCTCATTGCCAACTTGTGCCAAGATTACAGATGGGATAGGAGGACTTTGAAGGAAAAGCATGGGAAGAGATTTTTACCTATCTTGTGAGTTTTGTTCTGAAAACTCTTCCCCTCGAGGTGACAGACACAGAAAGTGTTAAGGAGGAAATATAGTACATAATAACAAAAACATTATTTGTGTCCTAGTTGCCTAAGAAAGTTTGTTTTAGCATGAGAAACCCATTTGCCGTTACAGTAACCGTCTGTGGAGGCAAACCGAACTGGACAGCATTTCTTTCATCAAGAAGAAACTCATCAGAAACGTGACTTGGTATTTTGACACAAGCAGTCTTAGGGTCAGGTGCCAAGTTTCTAATACCTCCCTCTTAAAATCCTCCTGCCCCTCAACTTCCTGGTTATTTTGCACTTCTAAAATAATAATCTCCCTGCTTTTTAAGAAGGGAATACAGGACACCATAAAACAAGGGAAATCAAAATACAGTGTTTCCAAAATGAAGCAGAAGCATTTCTTTCTGGAGGAAAGAAGAATTAAAATATTTTCAGGTGCTTTTACATGCTACAAAGAAACAAAGTCACATCCTCTGTATTGCTCTTCCTGAGAGGTCAGTTAAAACCAGAATATCCTAGGGCAAGAATCAGAGGTCTTTCTGTGAATTTTTATTGACTTACTCTGCAAAAGAAGAATAGTGATTAAGGTGTGGCTTTCATTTCATACAGCAGCTTTCTAATATTCCTAAGCATAAAGTAACATCTCCCCTGCAATTTTTTTGTTTAGGGAGGAGTGATCTTTTACTCTTTTCATAGAACTAATTTAACGCTTTAACAATTCTCCTGGCAAAGAGCAATCACAAAATATTTCCATCACGACCAACTTGTATATACAAGTCAACCCTAAAATCCCAAAATCACAGCTTTTGTCGCAGCCAGATCACAAATCTAATTACCTTACATTAAGCATGGATGATTAAGATGACTGTGTATATGAGAGGAAAATCTGAAGATGTATTTCAGCACCTGACTTAAAGCAGTTATGAATGGCAACACTTTGGAAAGATTACTTTCATGCTATCTTAGCAGAAGTACAGCAGACAGATCAGCACATGGGCTTACCATCTTCACCGACCACTGCACAGTTCATTTGAAAACAAAAAGAAACGGGAAATTATTCACATGCAATGACCAGTTACAAAAATGATTACTGCCTAGAAATGTATCTTTAAATTAATACTTAAGGATTAAAACTTTAATTTATAAAAAATACAATTTACTATCAGCACAAGAAAAGCAAAATACAGTAATTAGAAATTCACTTCTGCTTTAAAAATGACAGATTGAAGTAATTACTAGATGATAATAGGTAGTTTAACTTAGATCCAATACACAACTTCATTAAACTAGTTTTGAATTTTACTGTTTTGAATAATACACTGAAGTACTTCTATTGTAGGAGAAGAAACAAACACACAGCCAACACTGCACAAAATAGCAGAACTTTGATGATGATGAAGGACTGGTCAGCCATAGACAAATCATTTGTTAAGTATATAGCTAACAATCCACTGCCATCTTACAAATATAGTTTATGAAGTTTTTACTTACAAAGATCTTTTTTAAATTTAGAAGTTAGTAATTTTACTGTCTGAAAACAGCACTGGAGTCACTGCTGCTATCCTAGAAATGTCTCAGTCCAGATAAAAATAAAGGCATTTAAAGAGTAAAGGCTTTATCCTCAGAAGACTTAAATGAAACATGGGTTGCCAGGTGCTGTATCGTCATTCACAGCATTCTGCAGGTCTACCATGCTTTCAGTGACTTCGGGCAACCTTCTCCAGAGAAGGGCCCAGCCACTTAGAAGGTAAAGATCACCGACATCATTTATGACCCCCAGCAATTGTTAAAGATGTTGACTGGGCCACATGCACAAAATCAGAACTTCTAGCATGAGGAAAGTAAAGCACCTTCACAAAGGACACTTTGGTAGAAACCTCAATAAAGTCCAAAGTTGCAAATGCACTATAGAATAAATCTCTCGTTCCCTTTAGAAAGGGTCTTCCAAGAAAACAAGGTTTAACTATCGCTGTTGACAATGGATCTACCATGGAATCACACAATACAGCTTGGAAGGGACCCCAAGGATCATCTGGTCCAACCTTTCTTGGCAAAAGCACAGTCTAGACAAGATGGCCCAGCTCCGGTCTACCCGAATCTTAAGTGTCCAGTGTTGGGGAATCCACTTCCCTGTGGAGATTATTCCAATGGCTGATTGTTCTCACTGTGAAAATTTTTCCTCTTGTGTCCAACCAGAATCTCCCCAGGGGTATCTTGTGCCCATTACCCCTCATCTTTTCCACATGACTGACCCCTTGTAAAAAAGGGGGCCTATGTTTCCTTTGTAGCCACCCTTTAAGCAATGGAACATTGAGGTGGCATTGAGCAAAGACCCCTCACAAGCACTATCTGGAAATGTTTAAAATTTCAAAGGATAATAAGCAGTATGCAGTACTAATAAAGTTACACTTAAGACTTTTTTTCAGCAGCCTATTCTGTATCTGCTGTTTTTGCTATGCATCACAACAGGAAAATCTAACGTGTGAAGCACAGAATGAGGGCAGTCTAGCTTTGTGATCTCCAGTGCCTTGAGAGAACAGGGCACATTAAACAAAATAACCAGCATGCTTATGGTCTGGTAAGTGTCAAGTCATGGATAAATATTGGTAGAAGCAGAAGGAAATTAAATACCATTAGACATTCTGTATATCAGTACTACCTGGAGATCATTTTCCAGGGACAAAACTGTGGAAAACAGCATCATGTACTAGCAACTATTAAGCACTGACTTGAGATATAAGACTGATCAAGGAGATAAAAAAATTCTATTAGAATTACAAGTTGAAAATGCACTCAGGAAGTGATAATGTGCTGTCTGTTAAAATGCTTGCAAGAAATTTCAAAATATATAAAAATTAAATGTTCATCCCCAAGATTGACAGAGATTAGCTATTTAATATTGAGGGATATTGGAGTTAATCCAGGTTTGTAAGACACCTGCTGATTTTATGAAATACTATTGTATATTAAATTCATTCTCTTTTATAACATGAACAATGATTACATTTTCTCTTAGCATTCTTAGTTGTCAGGGGATGATCTTTGCTTCAGTAAGAGGTTCCAGAACTACTGATATCAGATGGTGCTGATTTGTAAACCAGGAGTCAATACATTTAGCAGTGAACACAAAGGAGGTGTAACCAAGACCTGTGCCATTTCAACAACTATCTAACCCAGTTAGTTACTCACTGAGTACTACAGAAGGAACACTATCTTCATGACTGGAACAAAGTATAAGGGACTGAGGAGGAGAAAGGACAAACTGTCCTCCATACTTAGAGGACCGTAAGAATCTTCTAAACAGTCATGGTGGTAGGAACAGTATTTCTGAGATACCTGGGGGCCTGTAATAAGATGTCACGACATGACTTAAAGATTGGAAGTTTTAAGTGTGACTCATTGTATTTCAGAATGATAGCAAGGGAGCCTCTAAACCATAATTTTAGTGCAAGAAAACATGTCGTACTTTGAGCTCCACATTTTGTCAACAGTAATCTAGCACTCTTGATGCACACGAGACAGCAAGTCAATATTGTTTTCAAATATCAGAAAACCATGAATTTTATATATAATCAAATGCATCCAATTATCTCACTACTTGGATCAATAAGTACCATAAAATGTACATAAACTGGGCGGCCTGTGCTTCACTGACATTAACAGGAAAGTGCCAGTACATTTATCACTAGTACTAGAAATGTTAATAGGAAACCACTTGACATTTTCCTTTTATTGTCTGCTAAACAAACTCTATTTGCAAAATATGCCACTATAAATTAGTATTTGAATTGATCAACCTCAGAAGGTGGCATTTGGTAGTAATTTTTCAATAAATTTACCCAAAAGAACCCTGGACAAGTATAATTTCTTAATCAGAAAATGCATTAAAACTGCAATATTTCAAAAGTCAGTACTTCAAAATCTGCAAGCACCGTGTGCTATATAGCATCTGATGTACAAAAAGAAATTAAATTTCTCCCTCCTTAGTCCAGTGTCATAACAAACAACTATTATCCCAATTAGAAGTCAGCAAGTAAGACCTCTGATCGATCAGATTTTTTTTTTTTATAGTAACAATACAACCAATGATAAATTACTGCAAAAAATATGTTACATGATGGTAGGAAAACACCTGTGAATGTGAACAACAATGAAGAAAGGTATCAAACACATGCTGAGCACCCTCTTTATAACACCTTTCTTTTAGGCCCAAGTATTTAGAACGTAATAAAGAGTACTTCTATTTTATTTTAGTTTTAACTTGTTGGTAACTTCTATGTAATATGAAATAACATATCCTAAAAGTCACCTTATAGGTGAAGTGTTACTTTAGCAAAGTAAGCCTTATAATGAGGGTGAAGAGCATTAGAAAAGCCACATCACAAACACACTGTTCATAGCCCATCATGCATTTCAATTTGTTATCAAACTTACCCCTCTTTTGAGGCTTCTGAAAGAAGGAATTCTGGGCTTCCCTGTTTTTATGTCACTCATGCAATAATGCACTGGTTCAATGGAGAATATGGGATACTGGGACCCATTAGGAGTACTGGATGTGTATAAACTAGTAGGGGTTAGGGGTGGGGACTGTGGCTAATGTGGAAATAAAGAAAGCAATAAATAAGCCAAATGTTCAAAGTGATTTTAAAATGAAAATTCTGTCTTACAAACACAGAAACAGCTTGTAACATTCCAGACACATTTACACTATAACTGTATTGGTTTAAAAAGGCTTCTGTCATGAATTAATCTTCAGTTACAGATTGGTGCAGAGAATGAAGAAGTATTCAAAAAAGCTTTAGACTCAACACTTCCACAAGACCCTAACAAGATGCAGAAGTTGCCTGTCTCTTTTCTTAAAAGAGGAAGCTCTGCTTTTCCCAACTTCAGCCGCCGTTCTGGAAGGCTGTGCATTCCTGCTCACTCTTTCTTCCTACAGCTTGATGTACCCTAGCTGGTAAGCTAAAATAGAAATGTTGTGTACCCCTATGGAGAGGGCCTAAACCAAAAGCATCCTCAATCTCTGCAGTCAAGCTGGACTGACACGGTGGCTGCGTGACATTCTTAATGTCATCACAAGAACTTCCTCCACTTTTTTTCTGCACTCTCTTCAAAATGCTTCTCTCGTTATTTTTTTGTGTCTCATACCTCTGCTGCTCTTTCTCAGATCAATTTTACTGTACTGTTTCTTCTGCTGCACAACCCATTCTTTCCCTTTCCAAAAGACTTTTATGTCTTTGACAACATCAAAAGCAGGTAAATGCAAATCTGGAAATCAAGACCAGCCATAGTTTCAGCTAAATGAAGGCTCAAATGCCACCGTGAATACTCCAGCTACTATAAACCAGCATATTTTTATATTAGCTATTTAAGAATATCTTTTAAAAACTGCAAATCATATTTGGAGTTAAAAAAATATATCTCCTGAGAAGTATTCTGCTCCCAGCTGCTGTTTTGAAGAGTACCCCTCCCCTCCATCCTCCCAAAAAAC
>JANHFX010005638.1:11907-55988 GCA_027560015.1 Chloroceryle amazona
AAAACAGGATAAAAAAAAAGGGGGGGGACACATAATCTTCCATTTCCTCTAGGTCCGTAAGGAAGAGATGCATTTAGCATGTATACATGTATGTATATCTGTGATTCCCTACAGGAAATGGTAAGGGTGACGCTGAACGCTACATAGAAAGTGAAAAAACTGGGGAGAAGACAGACTAGGGAAAGTCCTGTAGCCTTCTTTGCCTGTCATCATGCTAGGGAATTTCTAATGATGACAGTAAATGCCAAGATCCAGATTGAAAACCTATGCAGATTTTCCTAGCTTCCTTCGGCAAAATTCTTGGAGAGGTGTCCTGTTGTCAAACTGGTAATCACGACCTAATTTCAGAACAGGCTGAATCTCTCTCTCCCTCTGCAGCTGAATGCAAGAAATATGCTAATGCATCAATGCATTTAAACTCTTATCAACCATTAATTATGCTGCATGACAACTAAACAACCCAGTTTTCGTTTTAACACAGCTGCAGTTACACAGTATACTGAAGAGGGAATAAAGAATGAGCTGTATCATTTTGTTCTGTAAAGATCTGCTTTCTTGGAATACCATCAAATCAAAAATAAAGCCTACCACTCACTAAAAGGTCTAAGAATTGTATCTTAGACCAATAAATGGCAGAAACTGACTTGGAGCATTAAAATAACCTCACAGAAATTTTTGGGAATCATTAGAATGACTCCCAGATATGCTCCAATACTGAATAAAGACAGACCTAGCATAAAATTTAAAAATGTATATGCTTCATTATTCATTTATATAGCTAATACATGGGTTTATCTTTTCTGTTGATCCATGAAGGCATCTGGCACAGGAGGTGTTAACTGAGACTCATCTAATATACAAGAGCGGAGTAACTTCTCCATCAATTATTTCTTGAGCACAGGAGTACTTTTACCTATTTCCTAGAAGTATTTCTTCTGGGACATTTACCTGTAGGGAGCTTCAACAGTATGCTTTATCAATGTCTAACTTTAATGCTTTCAGGCGAACCTCAGGTTTTCAAAACTAGCAGCAGGTATAATAAAAAAATGTGTAACACCTCTGTATACAAACATGTACAAAAACATGACCATTAGAAGGGGGGTGTTTTCTGTAGTGTAAAAGAGAGGTCTGAAGTCTGCCCAATTCCAATGTATACTCCCACTTCCCTTATTTTTACATTCACAATTAACAACTTTTCTATGCAACTGCAGGAAATCTTTAGAGAAACTTAGAAATGTTACAGAAAAGGGAAGCTACTTTTATCAAATAACTATTAAGAACACTCCCAGACAAATCTGCCCCCACTGACAACTTGATCTTTAATATGCCAATCCTACTCAAACCTTCAAATCTCTTTACAAGTATCTTAAAAGACAGTGGCAGGAAAGGGGAAGATTATTTTAAAATAAATGAATTACTGCTTCCATGCACTCTAGATCTTCACACTTTAGTTTTCCAAATAGTAATTTTGTAGTTGTTACCTTTGGCTTCTTTCCAAATAGCCACAGCTTTCCTTTAGCCTTGCCCACTGTAGTTTTTGAATCAATTCTCATTCCTTCCTGCTTTGGTGTACTGATGGTTCCATCAGAGATAGTTCTGTAAATATTCTGACTGTAATCTTCAAATGGAAAATCTCCAGGAGGTTCAAAACCGGATTTGAAGCAGTCTATCACTAGTTGAGAGTCCTAAACATAGGACATGAAGGAGTTTAAAACAAGCAAACCCATCAAGAACCAGAGAGAGAAAACCAGAGACATAAATTTTCCCTTTAATTGCAGATACGCACAGATGGCAAAGTGAGAGCGAGCTCAAAATGCATGCTTTTAGACAGCTCAGGTTAAGGTAGCCTATGTTCTTTTTCCTTACCAGCGTTACCATGAATGTAAATCAAAACATACCCTGCTATTCTAAATCCAGCAAATACTCCTCACGGATTATCAACAAATTTAAAACAGGACATGCTTTAGAGCCAACTGCTGCTCCACCTTCTAATCCTTCAACATTAGCACTGAAATGAAGACAACTCTAAGGAAATAGATGTATTAAGTTATAATAGGGAAGAATCCTTATTAGAAGGAATAAGAAAGAAATGCCAATAGCTGCAATTAAACAGGACACAGAATGACCCTTTAACTGAACACTCTTTATACGATTTAATACCACATACTCAAGAAAACACCAACCATGTTGGTGTTAAGGATGTTTCAGGATAACCAAAACAACATGTCCAAAAATCATATACAGTGAGAAACTGTCAAAGATCTTCAGGTCACAAAAAAGCAATGAAACAGGAAGAGAACAGACACTGAAAGTGGAAGTGACCATTTGGGCTAAAACTGAAGTTGTAACACTCTTCAAGCAGACAAATATTTGACAGCAGAAAGATACACGTGCATCATGAGTCCATCTTGCCCCTTTCTGCAGCTTCTGTATCAGTTATATTGCTCATGCACATTTAAAAAGTCATTCAATTCTACTTACTCTATGTTCATCAACTGATTTTGCTGCAAGGATCATCCCTTCTAAACACTTAGAGATAATCGGAATAACCTTGCGCTCAGAATCAGCAAAGCCTTTGTAACATTCACTAAGTTTGATAGTCCTTCTTTCATCCATTTCTTGAAGTTGCTGCAAGCACAAAGTAAGATAAAATAAAGCTTTTATTTGCAGATTTTTTCCCCCACTCCTGATGTACACAGTACAGAATTTCTGTGCTTTCCCAGTATTTTTTTTAGGTTAACAAAATAGAACTTAAGTCAAAAAGTCAAGCCCTTTTAGACACAGACTTAAGATGCCCAGAACAGTAACTACAAGGAGTTGATACTCTTTGATTTGTAGAAATTATGTAGAGGACCAGACTTTCTTTTCCCTATTCTTTTTTTAATGTATGTGCATTGCATCTACAGCCAGCTATTTATTTTAAAGTATTTTTTACAGGCAAAAAATTCTACATCTCCTCACTCTTAGTTCAAAATAATTTCTCTTTGGTGATAAATATCTCTATCTTGCTTTTATTTTTATATTTTCCAATAAATACCAACAAAGAAAAAACAAGGAAAAATTAGAAATATTAAAATTATATGCTGTTTAGACATGCTCTCCGATTTGAAATACAAACCATTTCCTTTAGAAGTGTGCAAGAAAATAAAGAAAAGAATACCATTACCTAAGATTTGTAATAAAAATCTACCAGAATAGAACACAACAAAAAGCACAAATTAAAGAGAAACAGTATTAAGATAATAGCCCTGGACCTTTCATCTAATTGAAGGTTGGGGAAAAAAAAAAACAACACCAAACAAAACACAACACCACAAAAAAACCCCAAAAGCCATAGTAAATATGTTATCAGAAATGGGTTAAGAAGTGGGATCTTTCCAATATCTAACAAAGGCAGATGTCTCAAGCAGCATCCAATTTCATCTCTCTGAAACAAAACAACCACCTAGTCTTGCTAAATCCCTCTCCCAAGAGCCTCCCACAGAATGTTACCAAATACTTGCAAGGAAATAAAAGCACAGTCCCGAGAGAAAGTAGGACTAGGCCTTTCTGCTCTTACTGGAGATTTCAAAAAATGTCAGAAATATCTTACAATAATAATGGACTTTAACCCTAGAGAAATAAAGGCAATAAACCAAAACTCTGGTCCAAGCTACAAACAAAGATGATCGACCTGTTTCTCCTGGGAGTTGACTGCAATTACTCCATCAGTGTGCTAACGCGAGATCTATGTCTCCCTTAGAAGACCAGACATGCTTTCTCTGTCAATTATTTTACCTTATAAATCTGAGGAATGACAATGTAGTAGTGTTTGTGCTGTTCCCCATTAAAATTCTGTAGTTGTGCAGCATATTCATTTTTGTTTTCATCAGCCATATGTGTGCGCAGGTTTAACTGTTGCTTAGCCTGGTAGGAAAGTGTAATTGGTTCAAACATGTCTCATGCTTTTCAATGACATACAGCATTATTTTGATATCTTTTACCAGCTATGCAAAAAACAGGTCATCAAAACTGACATCCTTATAATTGAAATAAAAAGAACGTGAGACTTCACATATACTGACAGTCTAGAGACCTCATTTGTTATATACAGAGAGCGCAATGACCATTTTAGCTCCCCTAGCCATGTTGCTTAAACGTGTATCCTAAATACACAGAACTGACTGAACATATATCCAAGGTACCAAATACCAGTAAGCCTGTTTGAGGAAGACAATCATCATCTCAAGGAAGCATAATCCCTCTCTGTGTTGTCTTATACCTTACTGTAACTTTCATTCCACACATTATAAGCAAGCATATTTTATACACAATTTATACGCTTACAGAATGTTTTTTCAGGCACTGACAATAAACATGCAAATAAAAAGATTTTTTACGAAAGAGTAAAGAAAGAAATGACACTGCTCTTACCTTCTCAACATCAGCCTTTGTCGCATTAGTGTCATTGTCCAGTCTTTCGTAGCTTTGCTGTGCTTTCTCTGCCTCTCTGCACTCTCTCTCAAATTTCTTTTTGCTCTACAAAAGTCACAATGTACTGCTTCAATAGCCACTATCCCCTTTGGTTTTGTACAGTAATTTTGAACTCTAAATATCAAAGCTTCCATTTAAATATCTTACATTCACTTAGTACTTGTGAATAAATACACTGTTCTCACAGCAAGCAAGTTTAAAAATTGCAAACTCTTCTATTTAGAACCTGTTTCCCTGAAGTACCAGGCAAGGAAACAACTGTAATATTGCTATATCAGATAATCAAAATACAAAATAACATATTACAAAGATCCACAGTTGATTATAAATAGACAAGCCCACTTTCTAGCCTGACATCCAATAACCTAAAAAATAGTTAGGCATCAGAAAACTTAAGACTGGACTTGTATGAGTAAAATTTTCAAGTTGAGTGATTAATTTTATTTTATTAATTACATTTAAATAAATGTACTAATTTTCCTATCAACTGACATAGCTGTAAGGAGCACAAGTGGTCAAGACAACTGCTGTAGAAGAACCTTGCATCTCAGAAGTTATCTCTAGAGACAAACAGGCAACAGAGATCATGTAAGCCCTGCTCTTCTGCTTCAATGCAAAGTCAGACAACTGAGGTTAGTGTGCGTGCATATAAAAGACTGATTCTGCACCCAAATAAACACACAAAACACAACTGACTGAGGTGAACTGGGGGAATCATCCTGGTGAAGGGTGATAGCATCTAAAACTATCACATCTCCATCTGCTCTGGTCCTCTGACCATTAAAACTCTTTGCCATGACACTGAGGCAAGACATTGCTTATCTGGGTCCACAACAACAAAACAGAAAAGAAATTCACCTCTCCAGTCCTGCTTCACAATAATCTGGAGCAAAGATATAATACATTTCTAAGACACAAAGCCAGCCAAATATCAGAACACGTCTTGAATATACTTGGTTGTATTTTATGCTTTGTCATATTTAAGAGCATGTCTCTCCAGGAAAAAGGAGCTTATCATCTGTTCTAGAGACATTCACTTCCTGCCTTTCTTTGTTAAAAAGCAGTTCTGCCTCCTGTAAGGGTAAGTCTATAGTGGTATTCTTGAACAGACCTCATGCAACAAACTCTTAAGTCAAATACAGTGACTTAAGATTTCATCTTTATATAAACAAATTACCATTATTAATTACTCACTGAACAAAAAGTAGCTTGCAAAGAAGAAAACAAAGAAGTCCGTACCCATGTTAAAACCAGATTCCTTTACATTGGATAAAAGCCAAGATTTCACTCAAACATACAGAAGTTATTTGCCAGAGTTTTTTAACAGAGAACTACATATACATTTTGGATGTATTTTGGCTGTTATGACATCTGATTTGGACATTCAGTAACACAGCTGAACATTGAAGTCTACGCAAGACAGATGACAACAGTTCCATTTACAGACTGTATATTATTAAGTTTGACAGGGAAAAAAAAACAAAACAAACAGCAAAACACACCACCACAAACTCACATTATCCATCTGTTTCCAGCACATGTCCAGATACTGCTGAGCCTTTCGCCCTTCCTGAAGATGCTAAAGTCACCACAAATAAGGTTAATTTACATATCTTTTCAGTACTATTACCATTACCTAGTCCCTGCTCTGTATGATGTGCACTATGTCCCACAAGTTAATGGCATTCTTTGGAAGGCATTACTAATCATATAAAAGCAGCACCACAAATGAAAATTACACTGGCAAAAACATTACTAGTATGCACTACCTCCCAAGATTTTAGTTCTTATGTTTAATAACTGGAGTAAACCAGTAAATAAAAATACAGAATAACTTTAAACGTGTGCTTTATAAATGTATTACAAAACCTACTTATTGACAAGGACATTGAAGTAGGCAACCAAAACCCATTTTCAGATCTTACTATCAAGTCAAAATATAGAACTTACCATTTTTCTCTCAGTTTTTAGATCATGAGAGTATCTCATCAATTCACCGTATACTCTGTGTCCCATTTCTTCTGCAACCACTTCTCGTTGTCCTGCATAGTCATTCAACTCATTAAGGATGTTAAAAAAGGCAATACACGAAGTAAACCTGACAGAAAGCACACACACACAAACATACATACACAAAAAGTGAGACAGGTTTTTTTAAACGGACTGCTTTTAGTGTAGTCTGTATCCCTGATTAAATTTTTAAACATCATACATATTTTACAAAAAGCCTTATCTTAATGCTAATTGAATTATAGTAGAAATGCAACTTGGGAAAGCCTATGTTAAGCCTAGCATGTACTATATGTTGCAATGTCTCTTCAAATACATTTTATAAGAATATGGATTTTTGTGGATGGAAAAGAAAGAAGAAGAATACTACCTGGAAAGCCCTGTAGTATAGTGGTATCTCCTAAGCTGCCAACTGAGAGGCCTGAGCTTGGGAACATACATCCCTAGGCTCGGAGGCTGAACTTGCTGCAGAGATGATGTGCTTGGTAGTCTTGAGGGTGGAACATGCCAATCATACCACTCATATGCATCCCGATGGATGATCTACAGAACAAGTTTGCTATCAGCTCTGAAGACAGCTGCCTGTTTGCCTGCCCACCTCTTGGCTGGAAGTAAGGTGCCACTATGGCTGGCACTAAAAAGGGGGGAAGAGGAGGGGCAAAGGGTAGAAAGTGTGTGTGGAAGGGAAGAAAGAAAAAAAAAAAAACAGGCACCACATTAAAATATACATCTTTCTGTCTGTGGAATACTGCCATCTCCACAGGCTTGGTTCTGGGGAATTCAAATGCCACTCTAGCACTAGAAGTCCCATTCCCTTTGGTCCAGGATCTTTAAATAGTCCAAAGAGCTAGAGGAAATCCCAGTATGAAATCTCAGGCACTCTGTACACAGTATGTGCTATGCCTGCAACATGGAACTTGAACACCTTCCTTCCTTCCTAACAGTTAACCCTAAAGAAAAAATATTATGCTTTTCTAGATAAACTAAAAAACGCTATGAACATGTACAGCAAAACAAGCACCTCTCTGATACATAATCACAAGTTTCTCCTCCACAGTTAGACATTCACTTATTTTGTCTACAGAGTCAAAGCAAGGCAGCAGTCTAAGAGCTCTTCTTGCCAAAAACATGACAATTTCGTGTACACTCAAGTCTCAGTGTACAAATGTATAGCTAGATTTGTATTGCCATACACATGCACTGAAAAACTCTACTAAACTAAGCAAAAAACCACAGCCTAAGGACACACAATTGCCTTTTTTTTTTTAACTTTTAATTAAAAAACACCTAATTGCTTTTCTAAAAAAACAAAAACAAAAACACAAAAACAACCAACCAAAACCACACACACACACAAAAAAATAATACACAAAACAAAACCTAGACTGTACATAGCATACTAAGCTTCTGCTTCCAAACTTTCAATCAGCTAGATTAATTTGGAACAAAGGAAATAGAACTGGTCATGTTTACTACTTAAAAATACTAATAGAAGCAAACTCAGGTCTCATGCTTAAGAATTACAGCAGAAGTACACGAAGCCAAGCACAATTCTTCCTGTCTTAGCTAATTAAATACTTTATCTTGAAAAAAACCCCAAAACATTTAAGGACAGAGTACACTGTAGTCCTTGTTTCTTACGCATAGAAGTTGAAATGCACATTTTTACCTGGGTTCCTCATCTTTGGGTGAACGTTTAGGACAGTACTTCTTAACCAGATTTCTATTAAAGAAGAATGAAAAAATATGCTATTTTAGAGTCTCTTTTGAGAAGTGAAGACATACACAGAAAAAAATGCATAAAGAAATTATTTCAATTTAATGACTTCAAGGAACAAAGTTATTGCCTCTGTCATCTTGTAAGGGTCTTTTAGATAACACAAGGTAGAAATCTATGGCATTTTCAAGTCACTAGAACAACATATTTATAAGTACTTTATTTAATATCATTCTCACACGTGCAAAAGCAGCAAGCAGACAAGAAAAAAGCAAATGTATGATCACTGTGTAACATATAGGTAAGTACACACTGTATGCTAAACCCATGGGCACAGAACTCCATGCCCGAATTAAGCTTTGACGATACATTCAGGTCTAAGGTTTTAACCATGATATCTCCAAATCTTCAGTAAAGTTATTTCCTCTTCTGAGAGGCAACATCTCTTTTCAGGAAAGATGTATATTTTGCCCTACCACCAGTGTTGTAAATATCAGGTTCTAAAAACCGATCCCCGGGAGCAGCACTTTCCACAGAACCACATACCCAGTTTCTGAGAACACCAATAGGAATTCATCTGCTTATCATACAATGCAGAAACAGCACCTTAATAAACATACAAACCACATCATCTACTCTACCCTGGAGGATAACAACACAGGCATAAGCTGCTTACGCAAACAACTACGAAATGCTTGCAGGTACATATATTGCTACAAATATCCCAAATATTTGGAAAGGATAAGAAAAAATCCAGTGATTTTTTACATTCTTTATCATCTTGTACATAAAGCTTTGCTTTAAACTTCCGATTAGACATTTTTTTCCAGCACAGCATTCTGCCTTGACTTACAATATTGTTCTTTTGACAGCCAGGAGGTCTCTTAAAATTCTTGAAATTCAAAAGGATACATGTTGTCAGTCTTGAAAAAAATCTGTAATTTCCTTCTCATTTTTAGTATCTGGATGCTCATACTTTCAATTTGTTGCATTTTTTATTCTAACAATTTTCCAAACTGCCAGGTTTTCCCATGAAACATTGAAATAGTAACTCTAGTACAGTTCTTTTCCGTTTCCTGTGACAGTTTGTCCCTTTGCAGCAAATAATCTTTTGTTGTACAAAAGAAAACCAAGAAAGACAAAGCATTTTTATCAAATTGCTTACCCTCAACCTTCGTGCTTTTTAGTTGCTGTGCATCTTTAAAAGCAGCAAAGGGTATTTAAAGAGAGATCTACTACTCTATATATCTAAATATTTGTATCTCATTTCCATCTTTGATCTCTAACTTTGGTTATTACAAGTTGTGCAGTACTTTATTATTAAAATTAGGGTGCTAAACCTGCTTTCAACAATTTTCTTTGCTAAGGAACTTTCCTGTTTCATTTTCCCCTACATTTCTGCTTTGCTCCTCAGTGCCTATTAACAAATGAAAACTTCTAAAATTCACCTTATTATTATACGTAAGAAGGTGAAATGTGTAACAAGCATACAATGCCATAGCTAAGCAATTGTGCGGGAGCCTTTTTGAGGGAAGATTTTCAGAGGTGTTAAAAATGAGAAAAGAAATGACTTATTAAGAAACACAGTTTAAAGTGGCAGGAGAGAAGGATCACAAACACAGATGACTTACTAGCATGCTGATTTCTGTTCTGGTTTCATTTTTTAATGCAACTGTGTACTATTTCTAGGATGACAAAAATAGTACATAAGCCTTTCTGCTAATCAAAGTCAGTTTTGTCAGCCAGTCTTGTCTACTTTAGGATCATTGGAACATAGTTTTGCGACACTGTGTAACTGGGATTTAAGGTCCAAAACCAGCACAAGAAACAATAATTCAAGTCAATAAAATAGGAAACAACAAGCAAATACAGAATTTAAAGTTCAGAGAAAAAGCCAATGTTCACAGAAACAATGAAGCATAAATGGCTTTTCCAACAAGTGAACACCAACACTTAGAAAAAAAGCAGAGAAATTAGATTTAAATCTTTAAAAAACCCTCAGGTGGATAAGTAGCTAGTACACGTGTGGATCTGAAGAGCGTTCCACATCATTTCAAAGAGCAGCCAGTTGACACTTTCAGGAGGCATAACATTCTTTCAACATTTTTATCTAAAAGCGTGTCCAATCATCGGGACCCAAATATGGATCTGGCCTAGTTTAGAAGAAAACTGCAGAAGTGATGGCTGACCATCACAACTGAAACAAATCTCTGAAATAAATTATTCTATATTTCCTTAAAAAAGTGCAGACTGATGGCACTACTCTCTGGAAGTACAATTTAGACTTCTACCATGTTCCATCTTACAGTCATCTGGAAGCAGACTTCATACAGGACTAACCACATCCAATTGTGCTGCTCCTGTAATTTTATCAACCTCTCTTCTCAGTATAAACTCATGTCAAGTCAACACTAGTGAGATAGCAGCCTAGACTATATTACTGATTTTCAAGAACAATCATTGCTACTTTCTTTAAACCAACAATAGAGAAGCTGAACAACTTCAGAAATCTTACTCTGCATTGGTAGCTCATGCACCTTTAACTGCAGATAAAACTTGTATTACTGCCTAACATCACAGAAGTGGAACTTCTGTCTTCTCAAGTGTCATAATGCTTCAGACAGAAGAAAAAGGGAGTGAAACTATTTTGTATGGGATGATGTGGAATTAAAAACCACCAGACCTTCACCTTACCCCTTTTAAGGAACAAGCTGATGAAAAACTGCATCTGAGAATTCAATTACAAAATTCATCGAAGGGCTCAGTAGTTTAGCACATATTCAATCTACTTTTGCCAATTATAAAATAACAGCAAATTAAAGTCATATAATTAAAATTAAATCTGTTAATCTACAATGCATATTGCAAGACGTTTGTCCCAATTCACATCCCTGTAACTCAACAACAGCCTATAATAACCTTGAAAATCCTTGGCATACCACAGTATGTCAGCTGAGACCTAAGCTACACAAAGCTTACTATCTTCCTTTAAGTGAGCTCAAAAAAAAAGAAATTATGCTTGCTTTATTTCAGAACAAAGCATATTACAAAGTCAAGACAAGCCCTCTAGACAATTTCTTTTCTCTGCAGATCTTTGAGGATTCCTCAATGGTTTCAATTTTTCTTATACTTTTGCTCAGTATCAAGAACTGCCTATCAAAGGAGAATAACAAGATACAACTTGCAACCTAAACCCAGCATTTGGACAGGATTCTCAGAGGTTATAATTTCTGGAATTACTCAGTGACCATAAAGTGCAGTAACAGCATATAGAAAAAATATAGCGAGTTCACTCAAACAGTTCCTCATATGCTGTACATGCATCACTTGCTATCTCCTAGATGGCTCAGGACAGCTGCTGTACCTGGGAAAGTCTCATTGCTAGATTGTGACAGCATATATAAAAAAATAGCATTTTTCAAAATGCAAGGTTATACACAAAGTGAATATGAATTTCTGCCAGGACACGCCTCTAATTTGTAGAACTGTTACAAAAAATTCACTCAAGTTTTCTTCCTTGGGTTTAAGTCTATGAGGATAAGATCCATCAACAATCTCAAAAGAATATTCATGGCCCACACTAAAAGCAAGACAGAAGAAAACAGCACCATACATCACCAGCATTATCTTCCTCATTAAACTTGTTTTTTCTTGTCTCCCATCCAAGCACTGTGAGACCCATAGAACTACCAAGAGATGACCACTGCCCATACTGTTTATACATTTAATAAACAAAGGCATAATAAATCTCAGTTGTAAAGTTCATTATGAAGAGATTCTCAGTACTCTATTTTTCCGATTGCATTTCATTACAAAAGGAAAAAATGGCAGTAAACTAGAAATTCCTGTCAGATATATTAGTATCCATCTCATAGGACATATGCTGCCAGCATTAAAATTCACCAGTACTGAAGTCCCTCCCCAAGATCTTCTCCCTCAGAAATTCTCACGACTGTTTTACATGGCTCAAAACAGCAAGTGTCCAAAGAAACAGTGATGGCCAAAATCAAGTTGTTATGATAAGACAGTTCACTACTAACGATCAATTCTCCCCCAAGGAATACACAGGCAAAAATATCAAAGAATAACTTCATCAACTGGTCTACTGGCAGAAAATCAGTCACCCTCTCATGTGTGTGCTGTCCAGACCCTGGTTGGCAGCAGGCAGAAGTGCATGCATGCACTGTACGACACGTGTGCAGCAAGACCTGTGCTTCCCAAAACTGTCATACTGACTGCACAGGGACAGTCAGTCGAGCCATCTGACAGAAGAGGGTACTCAGCATAGCTCTTTCATTTTTGAAAGACACTTTGAGAAAAATCAGCAGTTTTAACCAAAAGAGTAAAATGCTGAACAGAAAGCTCCTATTTTTAGTCAAATCCTGAAGTAATAATGTGATGTCTCATCTTGCTAGCTGTGGAATGAACTTTTAAACATAATAAAGCAAAACGGCATTTGTTCATATTATTTAAGGAAAAGATCTGGATAGATCTGTGCAAATAAAACACATTTCAATTTCAAACAGACAACTGAAAACAAATCAAAACTGGGCTGTGAACTGGTGCTGTGCATGCTTCAAACTTTCCTTTACCTCCTGAAGTTCTTCTATGCCAGCTTTGGAAAAGTGGATTTTATTTCCTTCCTTTTAAGAAAAAAAATCCTTCAGAAAAGTAATGGGATATTATGTTAGGTGAATATAGACAACTGGATCAAAAGAAACTGGTATAGAAATCAAAAAGGAAATGAGCCTAGACAGAGAACATCCATACCCTCGGCTGTGAACCTCATTACTGCATTTATGAGGAAAGATTCAACTCTGTATTTGGTGATCATCTGCTTTGACAATGATATGATGGAAGACACCACAGGAGAGAATCTGCTATAAATTTCAGTCTGACAACGCTAGGTAGCAGCTTCAGCTGAATCCCCAAAGGCCCAGTTTGCCAGATTGTCTTATTTTAAACCTTGGCCTTCAAGCACTGCATGTACCTTTCGGTAGAAATCAATCCCACTTTAACCCGCCCTTTCATTGCTGCTACTCTTCTTGTACAAACCCCTGCATGATCCCTGAAGGGAAACTCCTATTGAGGCTAAAAGATGTTTCACTTGGCACCAACAGAAAGTAAACTGGAGAGGTAAGACAAAGGGTGGTTGGTCTTACTCAAAGGGACAAGACCCGCTACAGAAAGGGCGTGCTTTAAGGACAGGAAGATCTGCTGCTTTCTCAAGTTCTACTCAATTATTTCAATCAGATTTCTTAACACAGTGTAGTATAGCTCTTGCCAATTCAATGTGACAAAGTAATGAGTAGCAGAGGTTTCAGTCTGGTTAAATACACCCATATAAAAACGTACATATGGATAATGCACTTTGCAACAACTATGCCAATAGTAAGTGGAAACACATTACGATGGTTTTGGGTTTAATCTTAAAATTTAAGCCTTAAACCTTTTTACTTCAACGATTTGAAAGGTGGGTAGGAAAAGAGGAAGAGAAAAAAGAGAGCAAGTGAGCAATTAAATGCACACCCAAAGATAATTTCTGTTTTGGACTGGTAAACTTCTCTGTCACGAATAGAACCAGTGATCTAATTCACTCTGTGAATGAAAAATTGCCATTAATCACAACATTACATACTTGCCCATCATATGATACAGTGATTTTAAGTAATTGTTAAGATTATTTCCAATGAAAAATACCCTTACCTCAGTTGTTTTGCATAGTTTTGCTCAATTTCTATCCTTTCCTTTACAAATTTTGCATATTTCTCCAAGAAGTCAATGCCCCACTGTGTATGCTTGTCCAAGTTATCAAACTGATCCTTTAAAAACAAAACAAAAATATTCAGAATTAGTTAAGAACCACAGCAGCACCAGAAACAATATATAATTTATGAGTGGTACGGTGAGGGAATGCTTGCATTGTGGATAGAAATTATTCAAGTTAAATCAGTCGTGTGTGTGTGTATATATAGACACCCCCCCCCAGCCATATACCAGAACAATAAGCTGTATGCACAGGCAAAACTACCTCTTTCTGTAAAAACAGCTCTAAATACTTGCTTTTTAAATTGTATTCAGTGTTTGATCATTTTCACAATGCAAATGTGTCTTATTTTCCCCTAAAAAAACCTTTAATTCAGAAGTGGATCTTCTACCCCAAGATAATGGAGATCTAAAGATCATCATCAGGTAGATGACAGACTGTTTCACAGAAGAGATGTTTGGCAGTTTTAAAACAGAAGAGGTTATCATTTCATTGGATACAAAAAGTTACTTCCACTTTTATGGTTACCCACTGAAAGGAAAATAATATAAATTATAGCTGCATGACTAAGATGGGTGTAGTCTGCATATGAAAAACATTTTATTAAAGCAAATCTATGTACATAGTTCACAATCAGCTCTAGTGAGATTCCAAAGAAAGAAAACCTGTCCTTAGCTATTAAGAAAGCTACAGCAAAGCAAAAGCACAAAACAAAGAGAAATAGTCAAAAGTAAACCACCCATCCAAAAAAAAGTTTATATATTTTTAATATATTATTTCATCATCAAAACCAATCAATCTTTCTGTATTCTGTACTGATCAACAGGTGGAGGCAACACAAATTAGGACAAGTTAAAGATTCAAAAAACAAATGTAAATGTGGGGGTTTGGCACTATGTAGGAATGAATAAAGGTACAAAATACAGCCTAGCAAATATTTTTTAGTCCAACAGGTTATTTGTATTTTATGCTAAAAATCTGCCGCAGTGGAAAAAATCAAAGATTTTCAGCTTAGGACAGCACTTACAGTAAATTTTTCTTAACAGTTACTCAGTAATCAAAAAAGACAAGCAACTGCAATATCAAAGTTTGGATCCTGTATATGCTGGATAAAGCATTTCAAGACAAAGTTCATTTAACATTCACAATGAACCTGTGAGGTGTGTTTATCAGAAGCTGTGTCTTGCAGATTCAGTAACTTGCCTGAATTTAATGAATTATGTCAACCTTTAGTGTCAGTAATTTAATTTCACTTTCAATATACAGTAGTATGATCTGAAGTTCAATCAAAACATGCCATAAAATTCTGCAGGGCTTAGGACTCAAGAAAAATGTATTCACTAAAAGAGATACCAAGGCAACACAACTATATACAATCAATAACAACAATATAAAAGAACGTAACAAGACTGAGGTAGCTCTTAAGTCTTGCCTTGCAGCTCATAGTATCGTGCACTATGGACTAACAACTGTGTCTGTGAATGCTTCAAACACTCCAGTTCAATGGCATGCAAGTACTGCCAAAAGTACTCTCCATGTCCCACTGTCAGCCATGTGCTCCTGCCTCTGCATTACTCTCTCCACCAAAAACACAATCACTGTCCCTAATCCATTTCAACAGAGGATGATATAAACAGCCAAGAGACAGAAGAGGGACTACAGAGAAGGTTTTAATACATTTGGGAAACCACGGCCTTATCTAGCATGGTTCTGATGCACCCACTTTTCATGGACTAATTATTTTCACACTAAATACCTTTTATCAAATAAAGTAATATTTCTACTGTCGCAGAGAAAAGTTGTGTATGCATTGTTTGTGTGTGGGAAGAGGGGGATGCTTAGTTACCATGCTGCAGTGTCAAACCACTGTTGCATATATGCATAAAAATACCTATCAACCTCAAGCCTTTCTCTTTTATATTCCACTCATTTTTGTAATCACTCTGATAACACTAACCTGGCATCCAAAAGAAGTTTCCAAAAGGTGCTTTTGGCATGGAGCCAACATCCAATACCAAAAAGAAGAACTGACTTCTTTCAGTACACAAGAGAACAAAGCCTTTACTGTCCTACTTAGGCTCTTTAGTCCACAAAGCTCTCATTTGCTGCTAAGGTTTCATTAGCATTACCAAACACCACATTACTTATGTTTCCAAACATGTAACCAGAAAGGATGGCTTCCCAAACATTTTGTTCAAACAAAAAAAAAAGACTCTACTGGTCAAAATTAATCATTTGCTACTAATATGAAAGTGGTATGGCAAAAATGGAGTACAGTTGACATGCTATTCTCTCATCACACTTTACTGCATTTCATCACTGACCAAGTGCTAGGAACTCTTCCTTAATGTTTCTTCCTCATGTGATTCTAGAAGCAGTATGCTCTGTGCATACTGTAGAGGATTATCCCATAGCTGCTCAAGGGAAGAACAAATTTTTTCCCTGTCTATATGGGGACCACACATAGAGCATACACTGAACAACCTGAGCGAAGTAAATCCCATGTAAGAAAAAAACTAAACCCCATTAGCTATCCTCACCACCCTGCAGACCTATACCTTAGTCCAGCTCCTTCACCATTACTGACATCTATGACACTACTTATGGATGTATTAATGATGTTCGCGATAAGGAATGGAAATCCTAATTTAGTGGACCATTAGTGCACATTGACCAGAATCAAAAAAAACTTTTTTGAAGAGTGAGATAGCTTTGCAATGTCAGTTTGTTCACTGCTGGTTTTTGGTCAGCAATTATGCACTTCCTTGGAATTAATTATACAGTATGAAGGATAAAAGAAAATTACTTTCAGGAAGTAGCAAAGCGTTTTTTTAAAAACTGCCTTAAAAATGACCGAAGTCGGATGCCAAAAAAAAAAAAAAAAGCCCACAGAGATGATTTGTAGATTTGTATTAAAAATACTACAATAAACTCTCACATAAACATTGATTCCTTGGATTAAATAGGACATACTGACAATGTCTCTAAGTGTACATCATGTATATACTGTAGAACAGAGCTCTCAAAAGATAAATTTAAGCAAACACACCAGCTTCAGAATTTTGCAAACTCTCTATAAACAATAAACCAGTGAATTAGAAGTCTACAGTCTCAAAAATCATCTTACACTGCTGAATAATGGCACTGAGATAAATGAGCAAAAGATAAAGGCAACATCAATGAATAAGTTGAAAGGAATGACCTTTTCAGAAAGGCTTCTACAGGTGAATCACAAATTTACTTGTATTCCTTTCTACTCCCCAGCAGAAGCATCCATGTTTGGATGCTCTGAGCCTCAACTGAGCCAAAAGTTTCCTTTTCACCCAGAAGCGCAAGCAGAAAATTTTCCATGCTGTTACATAGGCAAGCAAATTTAACGCACCAAGATACAAGCCAAGTGATAATTCAAATTGAAAAAAACAAACCAAACCAAAAACCACCACCCACAACACTCCCCCCCCAGATAACAAAAACATAATCAGGCAATATTGTACAGAGGATAAAATGGACCAAATAGTTGCAATAAAATTTAAGCCTGAAATTTCAGAATAAATATAGCAGTGTGTTAATTTGGCTAGCTCCCTTATAAGAAGTGTGAAAATTCCATTAATTAGAGATCAGCAAGAGGCAATTAGAAGAGAAAAAAAAAAGAGCACATCCTGCAATATCTGGCTATCTACTACCTTGATAGCCAAGTATGTCCTCAACAGTATTCCAAGCCAAATATATTTTGCTGTTTGTCTAGTAACTCCCTGTATCACTTAGCAGCTGAGCAATCTTTTTTTTTTTTTTATAAAGAACTTTATTAAAACTGCTGCTAACTATTATTAAGCTGATTAATGTCAACTAATGGATGGTGGCCCTAAGCAGAAACTGCCCACTCAAAAGCTGGAATGTAGTCAAATGCCTCTACATTATAAACAAATCCAACACTTCACAAAATGTCTGTAGTAGGTCAATATAGACTATTCCAAAAGAAATGTTACCTCCCTAAATTCCAGCTCCATATTACATACTAGAACTACAGATCAATGTGACAAATATTTCAGGTATGCAGATCTAAACTTATGAGGTTTTTGAAGATACCAGGAAGCTTTACAATAATAGTGGCTGAAGCACAACAGAAAGCAGCCAAGCTGAATCAAATCAGCGCCAAAGACAAAACAGCCTTTCCTGGGTGAAACTCATGACTTGCTCTCCCCCTTACAGAGACCTGTTTTTCCCCCAAACAAGCCTCAAGAACCAACAGAAAGAAAAATAAGAAGGATCTCTTTGGAGGGATGAGCATAGAGTAAACGCTACAGCATAGATACCAAGCTATGAGACGTCCTAAAGCTATCAGTAGCTAGCCCACACCTTGGTTTATGTGTGAGTTCCAAATAAATATTCGCTTTTGACTCAATTGTACATCATTATTCCATACTTTTATCTGAACATAATTTTAGTTTGCAGTTACCCAAGTAACTGTATTTGCAGTTTTGAAGCACTGGCACAAGATTAGGCCTTTTCTCAATTCTTTGTTTTCCAGGCTGCGTAGCTTTGCCAGTCTAAACTTCTGATTCAGTGAGTGGGAGATTAAAAGCTAAATCCTGTATTTTGGTCTCTAAATTCTTAACACTTACAAAGTATGATACAAGGAAATATATAATATGCCCTCACATGATTCCACAAAGAAAGTGTCCAGAGCATGGAAAAGCAGTAATGTGGTCTTGTTCAGGGTTAGACCAAAAAACATTTGGCATCAAAAAAGCCTCAGTGCATCTGTGGATAGAAATGTTGTAACTTACTAGCAGTTTAAGAAAACTAACAAATTACTCAACCACATAAGTGTAAATCCACAGTAATCCAAGTGAGAAAACATGATTAATTATATACCTCAGCACTGATCACAGCAGTTCTTGTTCACTCACTTAAAAGCCCGTTTGGATTTCTCAAATGAAGCTGAATTACGGATAAATTTGAAAGATAGGTTAAATTATGCATAATGCCCCTCTTTCCTGCATCAGCAGTCATGAAGAAGACAAAAAGACCCAACTTTGTTCAGTAAGTTAAAAAAATATTTTAACTCCTAAAATATTATGAAGTAACTAACTGCACATGTTAGGATTTTATCAAACTCTTCTTCTGAAATATCTGCTGTTTGTATGAAACTTATGCAGTTTGCTTTTTTTCTTTACAATAAAGATCAAGACCTTAAGTTCAAATGGTTCAACATTTTACATGAACAATATGACACCAAGTAAGTTCATTTATTAGAAAAAAACAAACTTGCAATGTTTGTGCAAAGAACTATGTGATGTGCTACATTAAATATTATGGGAACAATAACTGGACATAAATATATTTATGAGAAGCTATCAGCATACTATAGTATACCTTCCTCTACTTGTCTTCAGGACAAATTAGATTACAAAATTCTATTTTTATTATGTTACACTAATCTATTTCTGACAACACATTTCAGTTTTCCTGATCTTTGAAACCTCTTCAGTGCTCAGTTGGTTCTGTTTTCTACTTTTGTGTCTATCTTTATATGCTCCTGCTTCCTTTTCTATCCTAGGATAATAGTTGTTCTATTTTACATCTGAACTGATTACCACTTTTCTCTCTTCCTGACTGCTTGTTTTTATAATTATCAATTTGGTCTTTCCTTGCAACTGCAATGTGCTTCTTACTGACAGGCAGACAAGAACTGCACCCAGCTAAACAGCAGTTTGTTTTTTTTAAAACATCCTGTTAGCTTTACCTCTGGAAACTGAGAAAGAGCTGTTTCTATATCAAGAGCAAAACAGAAGGTGTCTTGCTGTTCTGCTTTCTATGACTTCTGGATTGTAGCTTCCAGACTAATCTGCAAGTTATACTTCATTCCTCTCTGAAAACAAACTATGTATTAAAGTTGAGTGGAAAAAGTGTGGCTGTGAGCAACATTAAAGGCTAAGCACTTTATATACTTGAAGATTAGTATCAATGAGAAGGTTCAGAGCAGCAACATCATTATTTCCATCACACTGGAAATAAAGCAGAGGCACTCAGAGCTTAAGATTAAAAAAAAATTAAAAATTTACAGGTCCGTATACATAAACTAAACAGTGCATCCCATTTTAATTTTGTATTAAAACAAGAAGTTCAGTTTAGACTACAGAGGTAGGATAGTAAAAACAAAAATCTACTAGTCTTTCGGAGACATGAAAAGGAGAAAGAATTCCTAAAAAGAACTTATGAAAACAACTGTAGGCTGACCTTCAGGACATGAAGTTATTTTGCTTACAAAAATTAGGTCATTGGTGTTAAACTACATCACAGATTGAGAATATTTATGTGAGAAACTCTTCTGGAAATGCATATCTGAAAAGCTTAATACGTAAAAGAAAAAAAAACAGAAATGAAAAAATACTTTTAGCTGGATGAAAGGCTACTTTGCTAAAAGGTATAAAGTATTAATAAATTCATAGCATGAACACCATATGAAAAATCCATTTGCTTGTTAAAATTGTGTATATTTTCTTTAAAAGCAATATAATTGGCAACTTTGTTTTTAAAAAGTCAACTTCTGTAATTAGAGAAATGTTTTTGTGATAAATGAGCAAATGGCTAACAAGTAGTACTGAACTGCTGGCAATCTAGCCGCTCTCTCAGATAACATACACAGCAAGCCAGGTTTCTAAAGTGAAGCTGAAAATGGAGAAACACGATTAAGAAAGAGAAACACAAAGTCTATACTTTTCTTCTTTAAAGATCTCCCTCACACCATCGGCAAAGGAACTGCTTTGGAAACTTTTGATGGAAAGTCAGGTCTGGCAGGAGGGCACGTCTTGTTTGGCAGCTAACAATTTCACAGGTGTCACAGACCTTTATTTTCCAGGAAAGGGCAGGAATCTGCCACAGACAGAACAAGAGTAGAAACATCTGTGACTGCTTTTGGAATGAGTAGCCAGAACCACAGCAGAATCAAGTTTTCATCTGGTGATCAGCAGATCAGCTGAAAGACATCAGAGATTGGCATTAGAGATGGCAGCTGTGCCCTCCATCTCACCCATGCCAATGAAAGAATCAGTTGGAATAAACATTAGATTTTAATAGCACTAGTTTTCTACCAGCAGAGCAAACTGACTGAAACAGTTCACAGCTGGGACATTGAACATCAGTGTTAAGAGAAAAGAAACGCACTGCCATAGAGGGCATCTCGACAACCACTCCTATTTGTCCAGAATTCTTCAGTTAATGGATGGGCACTTTGATACAAACTACAAGAGTGTATTTACTTTATGAATCAGGATGCAAATTTTAGAAAAGAAAATTCCAATTCTTCAGAAGTTTATGTTTACCTATGTGTCTGCTGTCTGTTTCTCTCAGGGGAGTCCCACTCTGTCTTCCTACACCAGGCTCACCACCTGCCTCACTCCACCGGGATGGAAGTTTCACACGTGTCTCTTCATATCCTCATACTCCTTGGGAAGTTCTACCAACACAGTGCATCATAGCCAGAACACAGCTACAGGCATCCTTCCTCTCTGCTACCCATCCCAGCCTCTCCAAGCTGTGCTTGTCAATGAACAGTGTTTAATTTCACCTATCAGATTTAATTTCACATCTTTACCTACAGGTTAGCAAGGAGGTAAGATACTCTGTCCCAAGCAAACAGAATGGGCTTCCTTACCACCACTTGAGAAAAATATAAACACATACACACAAGTGTAAAGCAAATATCTCTAACCACACACCCCTGCTTGCAGAACACAAGCATACATAAAAAGTATACCAGGAAATGCTGCTTTGAAAACTGGATCAGAATCCACTTACTCAGTTTTCATCCACTTTCATTTCATTAAACTTTTCATTGCAGAAATTTGTTTTGTGAAAAAAAACACCAAAAACAAACAAACAAAAAAACACCAGATTTTTTTCACATAAGGTCTTTACAGATATCTTTAAAATACTTAAGTCTTACATGCATTTGAACCAAAGCTTCATTCTGAAACAGTACTTTACACTTCAGACTTTTCAAAGAGCTGTCCAAGACAGCAGATCACAAATCATAGAAATACATTTTCAAGCATTATTGGATTAAAATAGATGCCACTTTAAAACAGGGACAGTACTACATCTGCCTTGTTTATACAAAAGACATCATTATGTCCATTCCCCTAAACAGCACAGCCAAGTCAGAAAGCAGCCATTTCCTGAGTCTTCGGGGAGTGGTTGGATGCTGTTAATAAACAGACAGAATCATGAGTAGATTTTAGTCATAGTTACGTCACTTGCAAAAGGAGATAGAAGGACTTTAACCATAAATGAAGTGTGATATGATCCACCACAGTAAAAAAACAAACAAACAAACAAAATACTGTTCAATGCTTAGAGATGCCATTGCTCATTGCAAGAAATACTGGAGAAAATCCCAGCTCTGCAAGAACACTGGAATAACACAGAATATAATGCAGTGGAGCTATGCATCAATGAAGCAGCAGAATATTGAATTCACCGTACGGCCAGTAGCCATGCAAGGCCTCACATGCAGCAGAACTTTCATACAAAACCAGCACATTTACTGCATGACATATTAACCTGCAGAAAATCTGCAGGAACAAAGTATCTGTCTCGGAAAACAATGGTGCAAGATTTTTATATTTGAAAAATTGTATAAAGAATCATTTTGTTCTTCAGTTAGAAAAGATTATTACATGGTTTGATAATTTACAAGGTGAATATTTTAGTGTATGACTAAGCAATCCACTGGTGAAACCATTGAAAACTTTAAAGACTTTTAAATGCCTCTCTACGTTATAGATATTTTCACAATATTATTAACAATGCATCCATAGGAGACTGAATGACCAAGGAGCCCTGACACTCTCCAGTTCTCCCATGTGTGACAATCTATTTTTGAATTCTAAAGGATGTGCTTTTTAAAAACTTGTTGAAACGGGAAAGAGGTCTTGCCTACTGTCGGCTTCAAAGAAGGGGTTAAGTTCCTGCTCTGGCCAGCCTGGCATAGCATCTAACAACAAAGACAATAGTAACAACAAAGTATGCACTGTTTTTTTCTCTTCATAAACTACAGGAATGAACTTTGAACAGTGTGCTCAAGAAAAGAAGGGAGTAGTATCAATGTTATGAAGCAAAATGGTTCCCTGAGAGTAGGAAGTTACTACCCTTGAGGTAAAAAGACAAGGGAAGAGGTACAGAGGAGCCAGAAGGGTGAAATTTAACATTTAGCAAACAGAATATTATTACAGAACACCTAGATGCCCTGCATGACAAAAATCAGAAGAAAACAAGTTCCACAAGTTTGCTGCTCATTCTGCAATGAGCCTGCAACCACTGCTTTGCAGGTCATAGTGTTTATCACATTGTATCTCCATCCCCTACACGCAAAACTCCGTACAAGCTGTGTTACAGTACACCCAGTTACACTACTATGAAACCCAGCTTATGCTGCACTGTTCAGGAAGTTTCACTGAATTGGAATGTGACTATTAGTTCGCATATAGCTTAAAGAGTCTATACCACAGACTATACTATAGTTCAAAACTGTAACAGTCATAGCACTGAACTCACCAAAAAGCGAAGATGACTGTGATAGCAAGCGATATAAATTTAAAACAAGGAAGTACTTTTTACCAGCTGGAAGAGGGGAAAAAGAAGGGAGAGTATCAACTTCCCTGTCACCCAAATATCACTTCCTTGTATTTATCTGCTCAGCAATTAAGTAGACTATTCTGAAGATATAATTTTTAGCCAATTTAAAAATCATACAGTGTTTAACAAGTAGGGTTCACAAACTCCATGTGAACAAGTCAATTTGGTGTGTTTCACATTTAAGATGCATGTTTAAGCCTTCTCTCAGTGGAATGAGTAGAAAGAAAAAAAACCAACCTCTTTGCTATGGGTTAATCATTCTGACAATTAGGACAAACATAGTACAAAAATATCTATACAGAATCCAAGCACTGAGAGACAGCAGCAGAGCTTCACTGTTCTGACACACAGACTGCAAGGTACATTCCTTATAACTTTCCTCATACCTGTTTAATGAAGGTGCTAATTATTTAGAATATTAAACTCATGTCAAGAAGTTCTTTAAAATATATTTAAGGGCATTATGTTTCAACAGTAATTGGAGTAAATGATGAACTCAAAACTTATAGCATAGGAATAAAACAAATACAGAATCATAAAATCATTCTGGTTGGAAGAGACCTTCAAGATCATCAAGTCCAACCATTAACCCAGTGTTGACAGATCACTGCTAAACGATGTCCCACAGCACCATATCTACAGGTCTTTCAAATACCTCCAGGAATGGGGACTCCACCACTTCCCTAGGCAGCCTGTTCCAGGACTTTACAACCATTTTGGAGAAGACATTTATCCTAACAGCCAACCTAAAACTGCCCTGGCACAACTTGTGGTCGTTTCCTCTTCTCCTATTGCTTGTTACTTGGGAAAACAGACCAACCCCCACCTCGCTACAACCTCTTTTCAGGTAGCTGTAGAGAGAAACAAAGTCTCTCTGAGCCTCCTTTTCTCCAGGCTAAAGGACCCCAACTCCCTCAGATGCTACTTATAAGACCTGTTCTTGAGACCCTTCACCAGCTTCATTTGCCTTCTTTGGAAACACTCCAGTAACTCAATGTCCTTCCTGTAGTGAGGAGCCCAAAACCATTCAAAGTGCAGCCTCACCAGGGCTGAGTACAAGGGGGGTGATCACTGGCCTAGTCCTGCTGGACACACTGTTTCTCCTATAAGCCAGGATGCCATTGCCCTTCTCAACCACCTGGGCACACAGCTGGCTCATGTTCAGCCAGCTGTCAACCAACACCCCCAGGTACTTTCTGTCAAGCAGCTTTCCAGACACTCTTCCCAAAGCTGGTAACATCGCGTGAGGTTATTGTAACCCAAGTGCAAGACCCCACACTTGGCCTTGGTGAACCTCATCCCCCTGGAACTCAGCCCATAGATTCAGCCTGTCCAGATCCATCTGTAGATACTCCCTACCATCAATCAGATCAACACCCCCCCACATTTGGTGTCATCTGCAAACTTACTGAAGGTTCCCTGGATACCCTCATCTAGATCATTGATATTAAAGTGAAGGGGGCCAGTAGGGAGCCCTGGGGAACATCACTTGTGACCAGGCTACCAACTGGATTTAACTCCATTTACCACAACTCTTTGGGCCTGGCCATCCAATCAATCATTTATCCAGAGAAGTGTACATCCACCCATCCATCCAACCAAGCCCTGAGCAGCCAGTTTCTCCAGGACAATCCTGTGGCAGACAGTGTCAAAAGCGTTACTAGAGTCCAGGTAGACAACATCCACAGTCTTTCCCTCATCCACTCAGCAGGGCACCTTGTCATACGAAGGAGATTGGGTTAGTTAAGCAGGACTTGCCTTTCAGAAACTTCTGCTGACTGGGCCTGATCATTTGGTTGTCCTGTATGTGCCATGTGATGGCACTCAAGATGACCTGCTACATAACCTTGCCCAGTACCAAGGCCAGGCTGACAGGCCTGTAGCTCCCCAGATCCTCCTTCTGGCCTTTCCTGTAGATGGGCATCACATTTGCTAACCTCCAGTGAACTGGTACCTTCCAGGTGAGCCAGGACTACTGAGAAATGATGGAAAATGCCTTAGTGAGTGCTTCCAACATCTCCCTCAGTACTCTCAGATCGGTCACATCTGTCTCCACACTTGTGTGTGTGTAAGTCGTGTCACTGACCATTTCTAATTTGATTATAGGGGCTTCATTCTGCTCCCCAACCCTGTCATGCAGCTCAGGTGGCTGGGCACTGGACAGCTGGTCTTACTATTAAAGACTGAGGCAAAGAAGGCATTTGGTACCTCAGCCTTTATCTCATACCTGGTCACTATGTTTTCCCCCAACATCCAATGTAAGATGGAGATTCTCTTTAGCTCTCCTTCTGCTGTCAATGTATTTGTAAAAACATTTTTATTGTCTTTTATGGTAGTTGTCAGATTAAGTTGATCTTTGGCCCTTCTAATTTTCTCCCTGCACAGCCTCACAGAATCTTTGTAGTCTTCCTGACTGGCCTGTCCCTTCTTCCACAGGCCACAAACTTTCCTGTTCTTCCCGAGTTCCAGCCAAAGTTCTCTGTTCGGTCAGGCCGATCTCCCTCCCGATGATTTATCTTACAGCACACTGGGACCACGTGCTCCTGTGCCTTAAAGATCTCCCTCCTGAAGAGTGCCCAGCCTTCCTGGACACCTCTGCCCTTCAGAACTGCCTCCCAAGGGACTCACAGGTATTCTAATCAGCTCTTAAATTTTATTGAACTGAATCATTAGCCTTTTGTTGTTTAGGAAAGGCTACAAATATTAACAGAATTACACCACAGATTCTGCTCTGACCACACCCACTTCCCATTAAATGGAAGCAGACACTTTTCAATACTTCAGAAGATCAGAGATCACTGGGGACTGGTTAGGTAAACAGTTATGGAACTATAAGGCTTGCCTGTTGACTGATTCACTGTATGCTGTTTGGTTTTGTCAACATAAACTAGGGGATTTTTCTGTAAAAAGTACTGCTCTAAGGTGAGCTTCCCTTTTCAGTATCACCTGTGAATAGCGTTCATCCCTCCCCCATTACATATATCTTGCAAACAACAGTAAATACTCTTCAAACTTGATTATAAAACCAGATCCATATAGTTAACAGGATATTAACATGGAAGTATCTTCCTATCTTCTTTGGTACATTAGTTCAGATAACGGTAACACCCTGGGAAAATCCAATGAACAAAAAAAAGCCAACCTCATCAAACAAAACCACAACCCCCCAAAAACCACAACAAAACTGATCCCAAACCCCCAAAAATCATCCTCTATTCACAGTGGAATCTACTCCACTCATTGGTCTTAAAACAAAATTCGTAGTAACATTAACATAACTGAATAAAGAATTTAAACTAAAACCAGATGTTACTACTGGCATCTTCAAAACAATGGAATTTTTCAAGGTTTTGTGATTTAGATAACATTAAAATGTAGCACAATTCTGCTGTGCATCAATTCATCTCAGTTTTTACCTAGAAATACATAATAAAGTCCTCTTACATTTCAATACAGAATTCAGAATCATAGCCTGTATTGTCAGACTAACATTAAAATTGTTCATAAAACTTTTTTCTAGTAGAAATGTACTTTCTTTGCAAGATCAAGTAATAGAAACACATACCATTCCCCTTGCCAGTTAACAAGGTATTTTTCCTTCCCAAATACCTTAAATCACAAAGGAAACAATCAGTGATGTAATTTAACCATAAGGATATGCACTTCCACTAGAAAAGTTGTGTTTTTAAAATGATAAAAAAAACCCCCAACATACTACAGTGTATTTGGATATTAAAGTTGCATATAGAAAAGCTGAGTGCAAATTCAGTGTATTGAAAAAAAGCCCCACATTTTAAACTGTCATGTCTGATTCTCATTCTTTCTAAACCATATACAAAGTCCAAACTCAAAACAGCTCAGTTTCATACCATTTCTTTAGTCCAGCAGAGCAATTACATCAGTACTGAAAAGAAAATGGTCTCCCTAAATATATTCCACACCATTGTAAGAGTTGAATACTGAAAATAAGTAAAACTATAGCATAATCAGTGCAAGTATTTCCAAAGCAAGGCAAATAGTACTCACATTTAGGACAGAAGTAAACACTGAATAACAGGGTCACATCTGGCAACTGTGACACCAGACTGCACCTATTTCTTTTTGAAGAGTTATTTATTCCTGACTAAACTAATAAAAACATGAGGGTATTCACAGGGCAATACAGTGGAAATCAGAAAGGTAGAGATAAAAAAAGCATCAAATCTAGATACTTTTATCTGTGATTGAAACAGAAGTATCTTGGCCACTTTTTTCCTCTCAATTTCACAGGATCATTTTTTAATCATCTTCTATTTTTTTTTGAATCTCCTGTCCATCTACTACTTCCATTTTAATTCCTTCTTTAAACCTCTTTTGCAGTTCACCCTACTGAGATAGCTTCACTCTTTACTCCATAGGCACATACAGAGAACATTCTCTCTGCCATAATCAAGAAATACTTTTGAGAAAACAGCAATATTTTAAGCGCTATGTTAATTCTATACTCCATGCAAAGCAGCTCATTCCATTGATGATAGCCACAGAAAACCCAGTACTGTAGTAAATAATTGGTAGGTTTCCTTCCTCATGACTCTTTCAGTATTACTAAATTAGAAACACTAAAGAGCAAGACAGTAAAAAGGTGCTCAACAATACACTGGAAATGGGAGCTAAAAATTTAATTCCAGATCAGCACAGTAGATCAATACAGATCATAGTATTTCCCTTTCAAAATCCAGTTCTAACCAAAGAACCCTGTAAAACCAACACTCCTTACTACACAGCAACCTGCAAGTAGAAGAAAGTGTCAGTCTTTTATTTGCCTAAAGATGTCGAACCTCACCTGTATTTTATGTCATTGCCACATCACATATACGTATATGTTCTATATGGAAAGACCAATTACTTGTAATTTGGAACAGGCTGCCCAGAGAGGTTGTGGAGTCTCCTCTGGAGACTTTCAAAGCTTGCCTGGACACATTCCCTGGCAACTTGCTCTAGGTGACCCTGCTTTCACCGGGGGGTTGGACTAGATGATCCCCAGAGGTGCCTTCCAGACCCTGCCATTCTGTGATTTTGTAGTTTCACTCTTCAACATGAAGTACTACGCGTGCCTTTAGCAAGTGCTCATTTTACTAAATTCTCAGGAAATTAAAATAGGAAAATATTAAACAAGTGGTACCTCTCGGTAAATAATTAGTGTTCTAGGAAGCGTCATAAAATGCTAAATACATTCTGAGAAATAGCCTCAAATATTGAATAAAACGAAGACAAACCCACAAAAACACTTCTTTTACACCGAATAAAGCTGTTATGACTTTTTCTTTTCACTGACTATGAAACTGGAACTATCAGACTGCATATGGGAGTTGCAACTTTAACATTATGCGCTTGATTAAAAACCCACTGAAAAATGAGGGCTTTGTCTGGGAAACCTTAACACTTTATATCCTAGCAAAAGCATTTGCAAATCAGTGATTAAAGCATGCCAATTTGGCATCAAAAACACATCAGGATTTTGTGGTAGAAAAACAATGCAAGAGAAATGCTTTTTCCCTAAGTATCTCTTATTTCATAAATCATTACATATCAATGTGTAAAACCATGCCTATATTTTATAACGAAAATAACAACAGAACAGAATTCAATCATTCTTTTCCTTATCTGCATCAGTACCTGAATTCAATGCACCTTTAGCACATAATGGAAAATTAAAGATATTGCCCAGCCACTCATTTCTCCTGAGAGAATGATTTGGAAATGGAGTAAGAGTATCTCAAGAAAAGAGTTCAAAGATAACTATATATTATTCCCACAAAGGAGGGGAACAGTCATAAATAGTTTCTTGTTTGCAACTATTATCTAAGACTCATAGGGACAAGTATTTTAAATGTTCAAAAGATCATTTATCAAAATACATTTGACTAAATTGTCAATGTTCTTCTGTATCACATATGATATCACAAAACAGTCACATAAGGGATTTATTTCCCAAGTGCTTTAAAGTGCTTGTTAAGAATAAGCAAAATTACTACACTTCTACATGAGCAAATAGGCAATTCATATTAAAAAAAAATCACGAGGTTTATTGTGACAGTAAGATTCATTTTCATATAATAAAAAAAGCATAAACAAAATATTTAACTGATAAATTGAGATAAAATAGTATTTTGTATAAAGATTATGTATCTGCTCCAACTTCAAAGTAAATGAATAAACTCCATAAAGGTAGCAAAACTGAATGAAGTAAAAGTCAATAATATATTTTTATCTTAACCTGTCAGCAAGATCCTGAAACATCTTTTTAGCAATTAGATCCTCAATGCCAAGCTTTTACTTCAGAATACTATAGTTCTTCAATTTCTTTACTCTGAAGCAACTTTGCTCCTCTCTGAAAATAGCCTTGTACCATCTAGGAAAATGTATACAGGGAGAGAAAATCAAAAAAGAAAGAATGCTGTTTACAATTTTCCCTTCCAATCTGAAGGAGCCATCATCCACAAAACTAGATTTTAGTCAAGTCATTTAAATTAATGTGACCCTGATGATAATGGCATGAAACACGGGTTAATGATTGGCATTTCTTACACTGAAAAAAGCCAATACTCTCATAAAAAGTTATTTTCAGCTCTGAAACTTGCACTGGACTTGGTTTTATTTTAATTGTTAAAAAAATCAGGTTTCTAATTAATCATATATATGCAGGAACAGAACTCACAGACATGTGCCCAGCATTAATACTTACATATTTTGCATTAGTCCATTAGGCTGGAAATACTCATTTGATACCAACCTGTTACAATTAAAACCATACTGCTGACAGTAAAATTAAAGATTCTTCTGTTGTTGCTGTTACATATGAACAATTCAAAGTTTTTATGCCTCTCAGGAATTCATAGTAGCATAAACCATTAATACTTGAATCTCTAGCACTGCATGAACCGGTTCACACAAACAGATGTTATCATCCAGTTCGTAGAGGCAATCACTAATAACAAGAGAGCAATTCAAAAATAATTTAACACTCTCTACACTGCTATAGTTCTAAGCATACATCTTTATGGTTACCAGCATCATTAGTTTAATTTGTTCTACTTGCATTCTAAAATCATGCTTAAATACAATACACTAATATCTTAGTAACCATACTTTTAACTAAGCCTATATGAATTGTTTTGATTGCCATGGAACTTTGTTGCTCATGAGTACGGCAAACATATCAAGGATTCCAAACTCAACAATAAAATGAAGTCTTAATTAAAATGTTTGTTATCATCCTACAAAATAGTTTTCCCCATTTCAACAGGCAACTGGAGAGATTACACAATACACTTTCCACCACATCTGCACAGTCATCTCCAATTTCTAAATCTCTGTATTTTAAGAAATGACTCTATTCACTTTTACAACTGTAATACATAGTTTTTGCAGTAAAAAAGATGTAATAGGTAAAGAACTCAAATAGAAACAAGTAGATTCCCAGTAACTACACCAGAATACTGAATAGCAATAAAACTGGGCCACGATATCAAGGAATGCACTAGTACACAAATACTGAGGTGAAATTAGACCTCTAAAGAAAAAAAAAAAAAAGGTGTTTTTCTCACAATGTAACTTAGGATACCCAACATTAACATTTGGTACAGCACACAAAATGAAATTCAAATGAACTACTTGCAGTTGAAACAGTAAACTGCTTCCAGCCAGAGGAGTGTAATTGGATGAGCTGTACTACCTTCTTTGTCAGCTAGTATTAAATACAGCTTTACTAGAAATGTCTTTTATATACTGTCCTTAAGGTTTAAAGCCAGATGTACTTATGAAATGCACATGTAAGCACTAAATAAAATGTCAACCATTTTTTCCACTCAAAAAATGTTAAAGCAATGATTGCTACTGAGAAGTGTTCTTCGCAAAGCGATACTAATTATGAAAGCCTTCTGAAACGGTAGCACCTTTCTAAGATGTTGCAGATGCTTTATACCGTATAATAGTCAACAGACCAAAGCCTAGAAGAAAACTGCACGCAACAGGCGGAATGTTGTACCCTAAAAGAAGGCCTTCTTACAAGTAACATTACATAATTGGTACTTAATTGCTAATTTGACATTCTAACTCTTTATTATTCTACTTTTCTCATAAAAGTTAATACCAAGCAAAAGACAAAAACTAATGCTGTTAAAGGAACTGAATGAACTGTAACTCTAAAGTGATAAAAGTTTATTACTAAAAATAAGAATATATTTTAAACAAACTAAAACCAGAGCAAGTCAATTGTTAGGAACTTCTAGTAAAGGAAGATAAAAAGAATAATAAAAAAAAAAAAGCAGAATCTCATGGCAAAAAAATTGTTGATATGTTCCCGCGCCATTTCCTCGTATAAACTTACTATTGCATTAGCTTGTCTAGTGCCAGAGAATATTGACAAATAAAGGATTCACCTTCAAGCAAAGCCTCAAACACTTTATTTATGACAGAAGTATACAGATTTTTATTTAGATTTTTCAAGTGTACTCATGAACTCTCTAAAAAATCCTCTAAAAACATCTCAAAAACCCCATGATTGCTTGCAAAGAGGTTAAACTCCATACTGTACTACTTTAAGATAACTGAAAACAACTGGAAATAAATGAAAAAAATTGCAAAGTGCTCTTGAAGAAATGTTTTTCTTCATTAAGGTCATGAGTTTTAAAGCTCCTTTACACTAGACAAAACATTGTTTTACATTGATTGCTTTAGGATGGATGAAGCCTGAAAGTGTTCTCATTTTCCTTTGTACTTCATTATCGTGACCAATGCCAAGACAAAAATTTAGAAATCTAAAAATGTGCATCACTCATTTCTCAGTGATTAACAAACAAAACATATAATCAGAATGGAAGAGAGAGCATTCTACAACAGACATACAGTGAAATTAATTGCTACATCACCTATAAATCCACTGAAATTATGAAAAAAATGAGGTTACATTATACTAAGAAGAATTAACAACGTAAGAAAGGAAAGGAAGAAACAACATTACAAAAAGCTATGCTGCCTTCCTAACAGAGTAACTGGTACCAGTCCTAAAAGTATCACAGGCAACATCCAAACAATTGTCAGATTGATTTGGAGATATAGGAGCATGATCCTCTTCCCACAAATGAACAGAATTCCACAAAAAATTAAGCCTCTTTTCCAGTGACCTAATAAGAAAAACAGTCATGAAAGCCACAAGCTCCAGGTTTGACTTACAGTCTGATTATGTCTGCATTATATAAGTTTGATATGCTAAGTACAAAGTAGTACAAATAGTCTATCAAGATCAGAAGAAACATTTACATGTAAAGTCTTTGTTGGCAATTCACTGTTCTTGGCTTCCCAGCATCCGGTAAAGATAAGCTAGAATCAGTACTCCCACCTAAGGTCTGTATAAAGATGAAACAACAGCTGTCTTTTCCGAATTAAAATGCAAGGTTGAAGAAAGCATGAATGCTGGTCATTCAGTACTATCACCTTCAGCTGATAACACAGTTTCTCAAAAGTTGCAAGGCATTTTATAAAAATGATTTCAAGATGTATTCATTACACAGCCCACAATTAGAGCCTTGCGGTATAAACCAGACAGAACACAGAAGAATGTTTGATCTAAGAATCACTAAGCATAAATACCACTGGCATCTCACTTGTTAAGACTTTGTTTTAAAAATCTAAGAAAATTACTTCAGCTATTGAATTTTCAGTGGAACTAAATAGTATCCCCTCAGAACCAAAGTAATTGAAAGTCACTGTGTGCGTTAAGCCATCCAAGCACAAAGAGCAGTTACACACTCGGCCTGTCACTGGTTTTGTTTGCATTTACTAAGGTTTTAACATACAAAACCAATGCCTAGCTTTACAAGACTCCAATTCCAATCCACCAAATGGATGCTTCTTCCAGTAAAAAATTCTTATTTACACACAAGGACTCCTACCTCACTGTTTCACCTCTCAGAAAAGCAGAAGATAAAGCTGAAATGCCAGGAATGACACTTGTGTACCTCTCAAGTGCCAGCCTAGCTCCAGAGGAATTGCAACACTGTTTCTGGAAAGAGAGAATCATTGTACTCCCTAGCACCACAAAACCAAAGTAAAACTGTTTCTTAAAAAGACATTTTAGAAAGAAGTTGACCTTATTATTAAAGACAGATCAGTCACAAAAAATACTTGATATTAACAGAGCCTCAAACTCAGGGAGATAAGTTAAAAAAAAAAAAATCTAGGTTATATGAATGCAATACTTCAGCGAGGATGAGAACACAACAAGCTTTACAGATCAGAGCAGTGGTCAGGCTAAACCAGAACAAATAACCACAACTCATATTTCCTTAGTCTCAACCTAAAGACCTAATCAGACCACCACACCTCTTGCTACAGAAGCAAATATTTGAGTATCACACCAAAGAGTCAGAATACTTGACGAAATTCTTTATTGTGCCCTCAAAGTGACATTTCTATTTAAGTTTTATGGAACTGTGCAGTTTACATTCCCATCACATTACTTAGAAAGCAGAAAAATCCCAGGCATTTGGATTTTCCTTATGCGTTACTATTTATTTTCAAGAAACTAATTTTTCCTCCTTTAAACATGCTATCTTCATAGAGACCCAAACAGATATTCCAGTCTCGGTTTTTCCATTTTATAACATGCTGGAGAACCTTCCAATGCAAGTTCTGCTTTTTCTTCCTCTCCTCCAAATAAATTAACACCTTCTTGACCGTATCACAGATCTCAAATGTTCTCATCTACTGTTCAGTAAATCTCCCAGATAATAAAAAACCCACAGTTATTAAGATATTTTTTAATTAATTATAATAATTCTAAATCATTCTAGAGTAAAATTTTCACCACTCATAAACCCAAGTATTAACCTCTATCCTTGTCCTACTAAATCCCAGTTTACAGAAAAGCTTATAAGCCTGAAAAGAGATCCCATTAAATACTTAAAGGTAGTAACAAAACATCAGTAATTTTTGCTGATTTAAATAATACAGCTCAGCAACTACAATCTACAGGTAGAGCCAGGAAGCTCAGATGCAAAGTGGTAACTCAGGATATACTGCACCTTTTACCACAGAAACACCCTGGAAGGACTGGGCAGGATGAAAAATAGAAAACTGTCCTGTAAGATTATGTTGGAGAATGCATTAGCGCTGCAGTAGCACTAGAGTATCTACAGACTTAATCAGCTTTGCTATTACCTTCTCTCTTGGAAAATAAATAGATAAATAAAAATCCACTTTGAAAAGTTCCTGGTAGACAATATTTACTCTCAAGCACATTAATGAGTTTCACCGATTCTGTGAGACCTTTACTCATAAAATGAATAAATACTGGTATAACTAAATATATGGACAGGTATCTGCACTATTGAGGTCTAAATAAAAGTACATCTAAGAGGGATGAAGCAACCTCTGCTTGACTCTTCAGAACAAAATTCTTTTATCTGTCCAATTAATGGACCTTCTAATCATGAATCTGAACTTATTTTCAGAGAAGAACTAAAACATGTTTCATTAAAATGCAGACAATGTGCATTATCTCTGATCAGCCACTGTACTTTATTGTTTTGCACCTTTTATAAACTAGGGTCTTAAACTTTTCTTTCACCTGAGCATTTGACTTCTTCCCTGAATCTCAAATCTATGTTCTATCCTAAGGCTTGTTAACATTTTCTAATTTTTTATTTTTATTTAATCAGGCTCTTCATAGCCACTGCTGTAGCTGCAATCTTAATTCTTTCTCTATCCCTCTCATTTCTCAATTACAGCAATATCCTTTTCTCTGGTATTGAGAGATTATCATTTCACCCACTCTCGAGTGTTATCTCGTCTCTTTGCATCTTTCTCTACTGCATCAAGCATTAGCTTCTTAACCTCACTTTCAAGGGCACAGATGGCTGATTCCAACTCTATTACCTCATTATACCAAAGGATTACTGTTTGTTTTTCATGTCACTCCCAACACTCCCTTGTACATTTCGGCAAGTATTTTCTCATTCACTTAGATTGCTTATTTGCTAATCTAATGCCCTGCAAATAAAGGTCCACCCCATTGCTACCCTTTGCTTCCAAGGCTTACCAAAAGAGTTAAAATGCTGCAGTTGAGATCACTACTCATCATGCTGAACAATATAGAGATTTGCACAACTGACATTTGACATAATCAGTAAATGACCCATCTTCTGCTGGAATTTAAAGTTGACTGAATTGGGGATGGTCTTTATATTTTGTGTTTGTAGAGAACACAGCACTACACAAGGTTGCTGTGTGACTAACTGTTCTAGGCACTAAATAAATACAAACATAAAATATACACCAACTACTGAAAACAGGTGTGAAATCCTCTAAATATTCCTCTAATTGTCACTTGACTTCATATGAATAGGAGGAAAAATGCAGGACAATTAGATGTCACTAAAACAGGAACAATGTATCCACACATTAGGGGGGAGGGAAAAAAAAAACCAAACAAAACAACCACACCATTTCCTCTATCAGAGTATTCCTCTGCTGCAGAAAAAGCCACTGCATCATAGGCACAGGTAATGTCTTGGGTTGACACATATCAATTATTTTCCTATTTGGAAGCACAAGACAACCCTTTATCACCTAGAGCAAATGCTTATTTGAAAACATTATTAGAAAAGTAAAACATTATTTACATTCTTTGAAAGCAATAAAGCACCTGGGAGAAAAAACAAAGTATACAAGAAACAAACTCACATTCAAAAAACCCACCTCAATTACTCTGCCAACCAGAATTTACAGTGTGAGGTTTTCACATCCACTTGAATTGGGCACCCATCACAAGAAAGAATCCAGCTATCAAATGCTGCCTTTCCAAAGACTGTATAAAGCAGATAAAGATCCAAAAGGCACACCCATCTTCATCACCTTCACTCACATCTGGTTCCCCCAAGTATGCCAGAAGTACAACTGCCTCTCAACTCCCCAGTGCAACTGCCTGTCATATTTCAGAAGTTCTTCAGTACTTAAGTAATACTCAAAACTAAAATCAAGTGGATGTCATTTCATTGCACAATGCTGAAAAAACAAAACAAAACAACACAAAAGAAAACAAACACCACGTTGCACTAATTCTTGTGTAGCAGATGATGAGAAGTGATTTGCATACCTGCCTCTTGAACAAATACTTGCTAAGCATTACATAAATAGATACTATGATAAAATGGTTAACTTTGTTAGAACATAGCAGATTTTACCCATACAAGTGAAGAGTTTTAAATTCATGAATCTCACATGTAACTATTTCAAATTTCAATATGATTGAAATTAACAGAAAAATAAATACACCTGAAATTAAGCCTGTCCTTATTCTTGTCACCTAGCAGGAAATAAAATACTGCTGCCATTCTCCTCTTAGAAAAAAACTTGCAGTTGAGAAAAAACAGGAACTCAGATTAATAAATTTATTGCAGAAAAATCCACAAATAAAGTCAGTGTAGAGGGTCTGCATTTTAATGAAAATCAGGAGGTTTTCATTAGTGTAATACCTTTTTTTTTTTCCCTCCTCCTCCTATCCAGCTGAAGCACTGACATGCATCCAAAGACAAACCTCTAAACTTCCTGCCAAAAGAGCACTGGGACTGGGGTACGTAAACTCACTTGGGGCAAAATGAAACAATCTGCTTGGAATTTCAGCTTTCACTTGAACAATTTGTTCACCAACACAAGGAAAAAGCTGAACATATCTGTACTTCAGGGAATTCTTTTTCTTCCAAAAAGAATTCAAGTTGCAGAAAAGGAATGTACATGTGTGCTATGAACAATGAAAATTTCGTCTGAAATGTGTTTAAGAACTCCCCCTCCATAAAAAAAAACGAACCAAACAAAACAAAGAAACCAAACAAAACCAACCAACCAAACAAAAATACCCACACAAGTGTGCCACCCAAAACTCCTGCATTACTCAATTACTGGCTTTACCAAGCATGCTAAAAACTACTCTGCAATGTAAGGACTGGAGTATTCAACTACTGGATTAATAATAGAGGGCATCACCCAGATCAATTCAGTAGAAGAACTAATTTAAATACAATGAACTTCTGGACATTTTAGACTCACTTCGGTAAGTCTATAGCATCACTGACAACTCCTATAAGCATTAGTTAACACAAACATTCTGTCTTCCTGCATTTACTTCCAAACTGTTGAAAGCACAAATGATACCTACTTGGATACCCCTCACCAAGAACAGAAACTTGAACACATTAACCGCAGACTTTACTCATGCTTTTATCCAACCCAAGGTCTCATGCACTTGACATTGCAAGGGATCATTTTTTTGACAGATACATGCTTTAAAGAATTCCTCTGCTTGGTTGAGATAAAGTATCTTGCAATCTCAAACAACCTCCTGCTAATCTCACTCAGGAAATCAAACTGCTAGCTGTAGCATTTAGAATCTAGACATAGGAAACGGAGATTTTGTATTAAGGATAAGGATACTACATACATTTTTTTAAAAGACAGAAATATTTTTCCAGCACTCAGCTTTTCCAGATTACTTAGCAAAGTCCTGTGTATGTCTTCACAAACTTCCTTGAAGAGCATACATGTTTACAAGTACATACACAAGTGGGGACCTAAATAAAAACACATGTCATTTTAACATGTATCAGGTGATAAACAGCTTTCAAAACTGAAAAAAATACTTTCTGAACAGATACTGAAAGGTACAAACACATATGCATTCTTTAATTATGTTCAACATCAAACCCAAACTGATAGTCTCGAGACAATGACTCACCCCTTCCTGGAAAAATCAGTAAAAAGGTCAGATGTTTATGAACCAAACAATTGCTGGAAAAATACAAACAAACATTATTTCTAACTAAAATTCAATACAATTGTTTTCATTCTGGAGCCTGAAGTAACTAATTCAATAATCAAGTACTTAATCCTCAGATAACTTTCTATTTGGAAATCTCTCTTCACAAGGATGAGATAAAGCACAATACTCTTTGTGACAGACTGTAACCTCACACAGGTTAAGCATTTTAGCCAGTATCTTACTTAGGACAGAGGAAGCGTATGGCCATCCCATGCATCTGGAAAACTCATTTCATACTTTAGCCACAAGACACATTCTTTGCACACATCTGAAGACCACAACAGCAAGAACACCGCATTAAAAGAGAATCCAAACAAGAGAACTGCTTGCAATCTTTGGGTTAAGTTGAAACCTGGATCTTTTTTTCCCAGATTTCTCCTTCATCTCACAAACATCTATAATTTAAATAGAATACTGCCTTTAACACAGTGTATGTTTGCACATTAGAAAATAAGTTTATGAAAGACTAAATTTCAAAAGCACAGGAGAACTTCCACATGTTATATGGTTTGATATTTAGAATTACTTCCAACGATTTTTTAACAGTTAAAAAAACCCAAAAAACTATCAACACTATCATGTAACAGTGCTAATGACTACATAACCACATGTCACATTAACTGTGGAGAAAGGTTTCTCAGTTTCAAGCCGTTGGAAAAAAAACATTTACAAAAAAAAATATTTATAAAAAAATCAAACTTTCTGAACTAATGAACAAAAGTACAAGAATTATTACAACAGAAATACACTACATAGTACTTAGCTACTTTTCAAGGTCAACTCTTTAATATTTACTTTCTGTGGATGTTTTCCATATAATTAAAACTTGTCGACTTTTAAGATTAGGCAACCCCACACAATTTATCTTCTACAAAAAGAGAACGTATGATGTTAAAACAAGAAGGAAACAATGTCTGAAACAAACATTGAAAGCATAAGAAAAATTTTAACAGCTTTTGAGAAACTACCAATGCAACTAAGATTATTTAATATTTTTGTAAATAAAACTTGGTTTTAGGCATGGAATGAATTTTGTTTAAGGAAACATTAAAAAGAGCACATCATCAAATATACTTTGATCTTTCTTTGGTCCAAAGTAACTCATTTCTGAAATAGCATTCTACAGTACCAGTGGTTTCTTAATTACAAAAGATGGTGTGCTTCTAGCCCCAAGGAGCTCACAACAATAATATCATTAAATCTTCTATAGCCTTTTTTTTTTTTAATCGTGAAATCTTAGCATAAGCCCTCAGCAAAATTTCTGCCTTAAATATTTATCAAGAGGTGAGAAACAGATGGCTAGACTGGTTTTACAGACTGAAAATGTTCTGACATGGTACTCAAACTCTTTTTCTGCCAAATGCTATTAAGGGTTCACAGAGGTTTGAGAGACAGACCATGCATCAAAAGCTGAAAAACATCCTTCCTGATATTTTTAAAAAGACAGCACAAAATCTTTAATTAATTTCCAAGGAAGCCACTTCAGAGTGCCAATCACACAGCTGCACTTGTCTCCACTCATTAAGGCAAGAACTTCATTATCAACCATCCTCCAGTCTCCAGCGCTCAGTAAGCCTTTATCATCAAAGCAAATGCACTACATATTCAATTTAATTCCATAAAAGCCCAAGACGACAATAACCAGACACATTTTGTTAAATATTCTACGTTAATGTTATTTGTACACTTTGCACCCAGCACAAAAAGAACTCCAGATGTACAAAAATATACACACTGAACAGATGCTCATGCCGAGTAGATTAACATATCAGAATCCATCATTTTTATTGCCAAATATTTAAAGTTACTAAAAAAAACCCCAACCCACCACTTTTTGCTCCATTCATCTATTCCTGCCTTGGATATTGCAGCACAGTTTGATAAAAGTCAGACAGGGGCACATTGTAAAGAAAGTATGCAAGTCTGCCCAGGACTTCAGTGTGCAAACCCTCTTACTGCTCATGAGGTGAACATAAGCATGCTGCACTTGAAAAAAGGGTGTTTTAAAAAAAAAAGTTAAAACTCTGAAAAGTGTATCTAAATAAACAGAAACCATTTTCTATTACTAATGAAGTGCAGCAACACTACTTTGCAATTATGTGACCCCTTTAATCAGATGATCATTGCTTTACAAATATTACTTAGGAAAATGTTATATATTACAGTTAGGAAAATTTAGCACACAACAATGAAATTCACAGAAAATATCATTACAAGAGTACAGGAGACTAGACTTCTCAGTTCTCACTACTCTGTTCTAACTATTAAGAGAATATTACCATGCAAGGCAGATCACTGAAGTATCTTATTTTTTGTGTGGGCATACCATAAAGAATATGATGCAAAGTGACCACGAAGAGAAATGCACTGATGAGAATAAAACTATTTCTGGAATAATACTTTCAAAATTGATTAAAATTGTTTGTTTTGATTAAAAAAACCCACAACAACAAAACCCCACCAAACATAAAAGGGGAACACATTCATATAGTGTATAAAATGTTATAGAATTAAACAGTTCCAGTGACATGATGTCTTAAATCGACATGTATTTTACCATTATTAATTCACATTATTTCACACAGCGCTATCAAAGGAAACACAACAGGGAGCATGCTGTTTAGCCAAGACATACTGAAAAGCACAAAGTGCCAGACTACTCAAGACATACATATTTTGGCCAAAGCACACCCACTTCAGAGAATGGTGGTGTACTTACAAAAATAGTTGCTGGAAAACGAACAAACAAAAAACATAATCCACAAAAAGAAACAGCAGCAATACATTTCAGGAATTAGAAAACACTGACGCATCTAAGAAAACCTTGCCCTTGTCAAGTCCCTGATATAATAATTTAATTAGCATATTCATCATTTCAATACCAGAATAGCCATATTCAAGAACTACCACATAAATACCAGACATGAGTACCCTTCCTAATCCCCCGATTTTTCTTCTGGCTCCTTATTTGCCTCTAAATACATATCTTTTTACTTTATTGGAAATTGCATAAAGATCCAGAAAAGAAAACTAAAAACCAGAACTGTGAATCAGCATAAAATACCAATAATCAGCGTGAAGAGATCCAGTCTGAGAAGGCAGGGTTAAGGAAATAATGCAAAATCATCAAATTTGCCTCAGTGAATTGGCAAAGCCTACATACATATTTGCAAGTGTTCTAAAAAACTGTAATCTAGATATCAGTCTTAATCTGGAAAAAATCCACTTTAGGACCACAGCTGCAAGTGCTTCTGAGTGAGAGCTTCAGGCTCAACAAGGTCTCCAGAAAACCTGTGCAGAACAGTGCTCTGCAGCTGAAGACCCTTACACTGCTCGTGCCCTGCTGCAATTAGCAAAGGCAGCACAGCCTGGGCTGCCTTCTGAAGCCGCACTGTTAGCAACAGCGAAAGCTGCAGCAGAACACCAACACACCTAAGGGTTTATTTACCATTTACCAGATCACAGAACTGTCTTTGAAGCTCCACAAATACTGGTTTTAACCTAGATTTAAGCTAATGTTTAATGAATTTAATTATGTGCCAGATTAAAACAAGAACAATCAAAAAAACCCACAACAATCTTTACCTGTCCGATACAAGTTAAAATAAATAAATGGTCAATATTCCTTTCAGTCAGTAAGAGAATCACTGAATATTTTTCCAACTAATAAAACAGTTGGCTTTATAACCCTGATATTTTTAAAGTATGATTAGATTCATAACCCTTTGAAAAGGTACACTTCAATGTAAAAACTTCTACTGCCACAGTATAGTTGTATAGTTATAGACCATTTTATGCTTAAAGTTATGTCATTAATGTAGTTGCAGGTATCACCTGATAACAAGCAAAAAATATATTAAATTTTGCTGAAAAGTTTTGCAATAAAACTTTTAGCTTAAAAATCTTATGTTACTTCTTCAAACTAACACTTAAGAATTAGTGACTTATGAGAAAAAAAAAAACAAACACATCGTAGGTCTAGATAAAACTCAGCTAGTTTTGTAACACTGAATAAAATGCCTGTCATTAAAAGCAGATCTGAGATCACAATCCTCCTTTTTGTATACATTTCTTAAGCACATAAACACTTTAACTTTTTTTTTTTTGTTCTAAATCTGGCACATAATTAAATTAATTAAACATTAGCTTAAATCTAAGCTTAAAAGATAACCACTTTCTTACAAAACTGAATACAAGACAGACTACAAAGTCTTAACGGTCATTTACAAGCTGAGCAAAGAAGAAAGACATAAGTAAGCTAAAACTCTGTTTTCTAAAGTGGTAAGTGCTTAAGTGCTTACAATAAAAAAAAAAAAAGTCAGTGCTCTCCTAAAATGCAAAACCCCACTCTTCCAAAATACGGATCAGCAACCTCTCATATAAAGTATATACAAGCATGAGCTGCAAAGACACACTTGTGCTGCCAACATAAATCATGGCTTTACCTACTCCTTACTGTTAACAGGACAACAGTTTTCTATTTCATTTTTTTACAGCAGTGCTGTCAGCACTTCACAAGTGTACTTTATTTGAATTTTCACCATGCCTGTAAATTCTAAACACAAGGTACTGTACAAAACGCTGCAGTACCCCCTAAATATCTTTAAATCGGGCTTCTTCATGTACTATGTTTGATGAAATGCTATTACATCTCCATTTTGCAGTCAAACACCACTTACTCAGGTGGCTTCAGGAGCTTCACTGGCCCAACTCCTGTACCGCACCCACACAGCTTAACTGCAGTGCCACAGCCTGCCTCTGACTCCCCAGCTCACTCGGGCAAGTAGTTGTCTCGGTGCGGAGCAGATCCTTGCTCCTCTAGAGACTAACAGACCTGTACTAGAAACTACTGATAAAGAAATTTAATTCAACTTAAAAAAAAAAAAAAAAAATATATATATATATAAAATGCTAGGTCCAATTGAAGAGCTCCTGAATAGACTTCAAGCTGCATTGTTTAGTTTTCAGTATTTTTTTCTGAATGCAAGTGTCTGTGTTTCACACTTTTTAAAAGCAAATCAATGAAGAGTTGGCAGCATTTAAAACGGGGACGTTAAACCCTCCTTGGTACTATTTTTTTTTTTCCTTAAGCTTTCCCACGATCAGTGTCAGCTCAAGTTACAGCAGCAACAGTAGGAAATCCGACAAGAGAAGATAAAACATCCCACAGCTGCCTGCGAGCAGACATCCCTGAGCTGCAGTCCGCCAGATTCCCCCGAGAGCAGCCCCTTCTTTACTGCCCTCGGCACAGCCAGAAACGCTTCGGAGGAGTGGAGGTTTAAGGGAAGAGCTAACGCAACGCAGACACTGGCGCACAGACGTTGTCTGTCTCCTTGCTGCCAAATCTTCGGCTTTCAATAAAATAAACCACAATGCGGTATTAGCCAATGTTCTGGGGCACTTCTAGAGACAAAGCTATAGAATAGCTGCTTCCAATTAGGGGCGACATCTCAAAACGCTTCACTCGTCCAGTGGGTTTCGGAAGAGGCGCAGCCCTGAGACCGCCCGGCACTACCGCCCAGAGGGTGGCCGGTGAGGGCCGCAGCCGCTGCCCCTACCCGAGCCGCGCCGGGACCCCGCCCCACGCCGCTCCCCAGCGCACCGTCGGTCCCAGTCGCCTC
>JANHFX010005639.1:0-20234 GCA_027560015.1 Chloroceryle amazona
TGCTATTAAATGAGATTTTATTATAGCACGAATCTCACACTGCTATTCCACGGGGGTAGGGGCCGGGGAAGGGGTGCCTCTTCGCAGGCCGACAGACCGTGTAAGGTATCCAGATTAACTGGCGTGTGCACCGGTAGTTTGCACCGGCTCTTCACCGTGGCCCAAAGTCCACTGAAGTCCCTGGGGCATTCGTTTCAGTGGGTTTGCAGTGGAAGTTCAGGGGCGACCATGGCTTATATGCTGTTCTTTAGTAAGTCCGTGTTTGGTGAAGGTCTTTGGATCTACCTGTGCTGGCACCTTGGGAAAGGAATCTGACCCTCTAGCAGTGAGGTGTGTGGTGCCGCCCTCAGGGGCGGGCTTGGCATGAGCAGCTCGTCCTAGATCTTTGCTGAGATACTTTGTAGCCACGCTTTTTGTGATGCTCCTACTTATGTGTGTTCCTGTGGTTCCTAAGTGTGCTCTAGTGTTAAGATTCTTCAGCTATGGAATAGATTGTGTTGCCTTGATGTAATCTTGGGTAGATCAGAAAATGAGAGTGTTCTGTGTCCTCAGTGTTCTTGGATGGGCTTATCTTTCAAGCTGAAGCATTCTTTGTAAACCAGAGATCCAGGTTTAAAAAAAAAAATCTGGAATGGTTTAGTTAAGGAACTTCAGTAGGTAGGGGAGGTGAGGGCCGGGGAAGGAGAAAGTAGAATTCCCCTTCTCTGTAAGTAGCCTTGATAGGCATTTCAGGTTTGGGCACTTCCTTTATATATCATTTAAATGAGGTGGGATTTTTGCATGTTGCCTCTGGAATTGGTAAACCTGACGCTCATTGATGCAACAGCATCTGCTTTACACACTGGAGCTGGTGTAAGGTACGTAATTGGGCTTGGCAGCGGAGGCAAAGTGGGCAGTGGTGCCAGTGGTGTGAGGGATTGTGCCAGTGAACCTGTCAAGTGTATCTGGTAGTGGAGAGGTGGGTTCCCGTTGTTCCTTCCTTTGAAGGAAATGCGAATGGTTATAGAGGGAAAGAGCGTGGCCCCATACCCACCAGAAACCCTCTGCTTGTTGCATCTACAAGGTTATGTTCCAACTTCTGTTGCATTCTGTGCCCTTTGGGAAGTTAGGGGATTTTTTGCAAGCTGTGTCAAGTATTTTGAATAAATTCCTCAGGGGCATTTCTCAGAATGAATTGAAGGCAAAAGTCATCGTTAATCTATCCACCAGAGGAGAACAAGTTGGAGTTTCTGGACCAGCTATGAACCCCTGACTCCTTCCCTTCCCCTCCCCAGACCCTCATATCTCCTAATCACTGTATCCAGGCTACATGCATTTGACAGCGTATTAAGGCCTGAACTTATAGTGGACTGGGTTTGTTCCCTTAAGGATGGTGGGAACAGAGCTCAAAAATCACGCTGTCGATAACAATCCATTTTAGGGAGTATCGTTTCTTCTGGGGAGTGAAATAACTAGTTCAGAAACTGTCAGTGACTGGTGAGCGTAGGGAGTTTGTGTAGCAGCCAAGCAGTGAGAGTGTGGCATAAGCATCCCCTGTTTGAGCAGCTTCACCTTCCTCACCACCCACACTTCTGTTGGTGAATCACACGTTGCTATAACATGAGGACTGTATAAAAAGTGCCACAGCCACACAATGTCTGTAAACCCCTTGATGCTGTAGTCTTTTCTACTGGTGTTTCTCCAGCAGCTGTCTGACCAACATAACCTCAAAGGTGGTGGAAAACGGCCAGCAGTGTCTCCTACCTTCTGTTTGTGGCAAGTGAATGGTACTTGGGTTTATTCTCTGTTCTTCGTAACACGGCTAAAGCTTTTCTCTCAAAGCTGGAATTTTGCAACATTCCAGGAGCTTGATCTTTCTCGTGAGTCCTCCCGAAATGTCAAGTGAGGCAGCAGAGATTCTGTTCTCAGGTATGTGTGCAGACCGAGTTATGGAAATGGCACTAGATGATAAGAATTCTTGAGGATAAGCTCAGGAGATGGCCATGGAGCGCTGGAACTGTGGACTGGAATCTGGCTTTCTGTAGGACAGGAACTGAGCAAAACATGAAAGTCCTTGTGATTATTTTTATTTATTTGTTTATTCATAAAAAGACTCCACCCAAACCAACCAACCAACAAAAAAAAAACAAACAACAAAACCAAACCAAACTAAAAAAAGAAACAACACACATGCAAAAACAAAAACAAACAAACAAACAAAACCAAACAAAAACCAAACAAACAGCTCCACACCTTTGAATAGGTCTATTGCACGTCAAACCCATCCCATCACTGGGTCGCAGCCAACAGCTCTGGAGTCGCTGCAGGAACCCCCTTTTTCTAAAGGGGAAGGTCTCTTGTCTGAATCACTTTCCTAATTCCCAAAGTAGGTCAGGAATGTGGTCATGGAGATGGGGATGTGTAGGGAGTGAGTCACAGTGGGCTCAGCTGTTGGGAATGCTCTGTGCTGTGCTGCTCCTCTTTGTTAACTGCTGAATCATGTTGGGAACAATAAACTAGCAAAGAGGAGGTATTATTACATCGTTTGTTTCATCTTCATTTGTCTAAATAAAGAGGATAATTGATTTTTATTTTTTTTCCCCCAAGAGAGGGTGGTGTCGAACCTACTGTGGGGATTGTGACTGTTTCCAAGCATTAAGTCCCCTGTAAGGGATGCGGGTGTAGAAGGAGCTCCATCGTCCTGGGGAGCGGTAGGCAGTATGAACTTGCCAGAATCAGTAGCACGAACTGGGTCAAACATGGCAGGGAAGGTTCCATGCCTTCCATGTAGTCAGGCGTGGACTCATCGTGGCACATCTGGCTGTGAAGTTGTTCCCAGTGCTAAAATCCAGGGGTGAGGTATGATGGGGGGATCTGTAAGGAAAATGGGGATAACCTTTTTAGCAGGGCAATAGGACAAAGGGTGATGGTTTTAAACTTAAAAAGGGGAAATTTAGATGAGATAGAAGGAAGACATTTTTTATGCCGAGGGTGCTAAAACCCTGGCCCAGGTTGCCCAGAGAGGTGGTTGATGCCCCATCCCTGGAACCATTCCAGGTGAGGTTGGATGGGGTTCTGAGCAACCTACTCTAGTTGCAGATGTCCCTGCTCACTGCAGGGAGGTTGTACTGGATGAGCTTTAAAGTCCCTTCCAGCCCAAGCCATTCTGTCATTCTATGCGCCCTTACCTCTGCTGGGTTGCATTTTTCCTCCTCTACTGTGGTTAGGAGATTGCAGCCCTGGTGCAAAGGAAGGCAGCACTTGGAGAGAGACGTGCTGTGTAATTTACTGCTAGCAGAGCTGCCTGGCAGTAGAGAATGTGGCTCTTTTGGGATCTAGTTTTTACCACTCCTGAAACGACTCGTGTTTTCTTGCCCAAGGCTGATGTAAATGCAGCCCTGAAGTGCTCACGTTTGGAAGAAAGTTTAGATACTGTTTATTCTGTAGATAAATGGAGTTAAACATGAGGTGGTGGGAGAGGAAAAGCAAGTACCGTTTATCCACTGGATGGTGCTGTTGTTTCACACAGACAGCGGAGGGGTCCTGCAGAGCTCCGACTGAAGACTTCCAGGTTTTTTTCAGAGGGAATTCAGAAGGATACACACCGTCTTTTTCTCCTTAACAAATCTCTCCCCAGTCCTGCATGTTGTGATCTCCTAGTTTTCCACCATTCCCAAGACTGGCTAAACATAAGTGACAGACTGGAAAACTCTTATTTTCTGAGCTCCCAATCAGGACCAGAATTTTCCTAAAAAAATGTCATTTAAAACTTCCCTCAATCCCCCAGCCCTCAAGAGTTAAGCTTCATTTCACCTGTGGATGAGTATTTATTTATTGACCCAGTCAAGTGCAGTAAGCTAGCTGGGAGTCGCCGGAGGAGTAGCTTGTTTTCAGAGCCTGTGGTTATACTCCATTGTAGGGGAAGAGAAGATGTGTTCCTCTGATGAAACTGCCTTTCCAGAGGCCTGACTTGAGCCTGAAATTTTGTTTGTTTGCTGTAGCATCAGATAATATCCAAAATAAGCATTTGTGACTTTTTTTTTGTCCTTGTAATTTTTGTTTTATCCTTATAACTCTCTCTTAAAGATATAACTGCCATCCTTACCGAGGAGAGGACTTTATGGATCATTGCGTCTGTCATTTGTCTTTCTTTTCAGCACTGTTACAGCCTTTTATTGGAAGAGAAACAAAGAAAAGTAGCCTGTGTGGAGAGAGATGATGTTTTGCAAGCTCTGCCTATGGCTTAATGGTTGGAATTCTGCTGCTGATAATTGACGGAAGTGGAAATTAATTCAAGGTAATGGCCTTAAGAAAATGAGAGGATAGTAAAGGAAATGGTGAAAGTCTTCAGTTGGTAGTAAGCAAAGACTGCTTCAGTAACATCTCTGCAAGATCATACTTTGCATTTGTAGTGCTTTCCAGCATCAGAGGACTGGCTATCGGCTTCTTTCAGCTTCCAGATAGTCCAGTACACTCCAGTGGCAGAGGAGAACCTTCCACAGAAGACTGCTGTCTGCTGGCAGAAGAGGTTTCTGATATGCCTTGCTTGTCTGTGGAATACACAGTGTGATGGCACTGGTTTGGTGCATAGCGTTGTTGTGTGTCACTGGCAAGGCTTTCTTTGGTACCTGTGTTCATCCAGCAGCCCTGACTGAGCTCGGCAAGAGCTGACCTGGTGGGGTGCACGCAGGGGTGTCACTAGCCAGAGACTGGCAAATGTGGGGGGAAAGCAGAGGTCAGAAGAGGTAGTATTTTAAGTGTGCCAGTGATTCATATGTAAAGCCAAGTCCTGACTTCAGGTGAAGAACAGCATCACATTCATGCCTTAATTTCTCATCTCATTATAAGCTGTTTGGACTCAGAGTACTGGTTCCCTACTGAAACATGGGACCTTTCTAATCCCTCCTGTCACCGTGAACTCCCTTTAGCTGCCACTCCATTTGTGTGCTGTGTGTCCTTTCATGTCAGAAAAAAATCCAGCCGTTTCTTTTTGGAGGAGAAATATAGCCCAGCAGCTAGTGAAGGTGACTGTGACTTTTGGAGGGAAGAGGGACTTGATGAAAATGTGACCGGGTAAACCAGGACTGCCTGGGGAAACAGATCTGCAGAGAGGTGGAATGACTGGCTGCCAAGCCTCGTCCCATTGTCTGATGGTTGTCTGAAAGTCAGAGCTGTGTCTTTTGCAAAATAGTTACAGCTTCTGGATACTGCTAAGGTGCAGTCTCTGTGTGCATAGAATGGCTGTGAGGGAGACACACACCTATTGATCTCTGGACTCTCTGTTTAGTTTGGCTTTTTGTGTAAAGATCTCTTCAGTGTGCGTTTATGCACTTCACTTTTGATGGCCCCGATGGCTGTTGTCTGTTCTTCAGCGGTCTTTGTTTTGTTTGCTTTTCCACTGTGATGTGAAGATATTGGATGACTTACGTAGGGTGTTACCTGTGTATCAGCAATAGAAAGACCGGTGGAAACTGGATGGAGAAAATAGAAACCCCAGTTTTCCATACAGGGTGTGCTGAAATTTTCACACCCACATGCTTAAATTAGCTTTGTAGGGGTGAAGTTTGACTTTTGGCAGGAGCAAACGGACTGCTCTTTCAGGCAGTGCTGCATGAAAACTGAGGTTGGGTATTGCTGATTGTTCCTCCTCTCTGGGCTCTTCTCTTTGTCCTGCGTCTCATCTGCTGGCCTTGTGGCAGGACAGAGCTGTATGACCTCAGCGAAGAAGGGGGAGTGCCACCGTGGCCTTGGAGTGCCATCCAGAGGCCTTGAGATATGAGCAGAGACATTCCGAAAACTTGTGTTTTCAGGTGGAATTTTATCTTCCAGCTATTTTCAAGCTTCCCATGAACACCCAAGAGTGTCAGGCCTCAGTTCTTAACTCTTGTTTTGTATGTAGACCGTGCCAGTTTCAACAAGGCACTGTTTAAATTGGCAGTTCTGTGAGGAGAAGAATAGAATTGTCAAGGTTGGAGAAGACCATCAAATCCAACCCTTAACCCTACTCTACCAAGTCCACCACTAAGCCAAGCAGCACATCTCCATGGCTTTCAAACACATCCAGGGATGGCAACTCATCTGCCTTCATGGGCAGCCTGTTCTAATGATGAGGTGGTTCCCTAAAATGGACCATGGAAATTGTGCAGTCCTGCACACTTCCTTTGGTTTGTAAAACCTCTGTCAGCACAGTCGAGGTGGGGAACTTTCTGTTTGGCTATTTGATTTCACATGCTGTTTCCAGTAGTCCTCTGCACTGCCCCTGAGATCTGCAAGGGACTCAGGTCCCAGGCATTCTTTTAGCCCCTGTATCTGTTCTCCCAGATGAACATCCACATCAGAGAGCAGGACTGGGGGAGAAAATCTGATGTTGATGTGAGTGAGAATGTAACTTACTGCAGCAAAGATGAATTCTCTCCTCTTGCACTTTGTCACCTCACCTGCAGCTCAGCAGAGGTGCTGCAGGTTTCTGAGAAGCCCCTTAATCCCTGCTAGACTAATAGTGGAGCTGCTCCACTGCTGGTACTGGTGAGGAGTGACATCTTTGTCACTGTAAAATGTGGGGTTCACAGGCAGAGAAGATGACAGACCTGCATCCAGTGCCTTTATACCGACTTCCAGCAGAATCGCTGCCTTGGGAGACCCCTCATTCCCAGGCTCCTTCATGACAAAGGTCTGTCTTTGCATCTGAATGACACTGCCTGTCCGCTGCGGGAGCATCACCTGCTCTCTTTGGCTCTCACCGTCCTTTTTACCAGCTCCACCTTTAGCCTTTGTGACAAATGGTTCCTTTGTAAAGGGTGGGTGATCCTTGTTTGTATGTGGATATTCTGTACCCGGGAATGATCTGCATCCTGTGTGACAGTTTGGTAGTATTTATACTGACAAGCCCATGACAATGTTTGATGTCCCTGCTCACCCTTCTGCCAACAAGAGCCAAGGCAAACACCCTCACGCTAATTGTATCAAATCCGATGGGCTTTGTCCTGCCCTCTGCAGTCACAGCGACTGGCTCGGCTGAGGAAAAAGTGGCTGTTTCAGTATCGGGACACACACACATATGCAGATTCTCAGGGTTAGGATCTGGGAGACCCAGACCCATCTACCATGTTGCCCTAAGGTGGGATGGCAACAGCAGCACTCTGTCCCCTCAACCTAGAGAGTCGTCAGCACATGGTGGGATAGCAGAGCTGTGGTCTGAGATGCCCTCATACAAACCTTTCTCTCTCTAAACAAATCTACCAGAGGACAGGACGATGCATTAAGTGCCTGTCTCACATTCTTGATTCTTTTTCCTTCTTTGTGAGCACAAAATATAACTAAATAGCCGTGTGTGCAGCTAGTTTTGGAGGAAGAGGTGGCTGGAGCACTGAGAGTCTGCTCCTTGGGTCACTTAGCTGAAGGGATTGATGGGTATGTTAGTTTAAGTGTTTCAGTGCAAATAAGAAGGGATGGTGTAAGGGTGGTCTGTTCTTTGCTGGTTCTGCTCACCTCTTCTCTGTGCATCAGTTCCACTTGCCAATTGCAGCACTGAAAGAAAATGTAGTCACCTGGACGCTGGTCAGAGTCAGACCCACAATAAAATCTATGAGCAAGGTTTTTCAGGCTTGAGGGTGGCTTGACTTGGCCTGCAGGAAAACCCTGATAATGTTGGTGACCACCACGCCTATCTGGATTTTGGCATTTTGGGCACAATTAGCAGAGTGGACAGGTATCTGTGACTGAGCTTATCTAGCCCAGACAAGATCAGGCATCCTTACGGTACCATTTTTGTTGACTTCCAGATCGGTGGTGCCTTCAGAGTTTGTAGCAGATAAACTTGTGCCCAGGGTATGTAGAGTGAACGGCCTTTTAATGAAGCATGCACTATTTATTTATGGAACTGCTGTCTTCTGGTTTACTTGAAGCCAGACCTTGTCAAATGCCGATCTTAAGAGAAGCGAGAGGCTGGCTGAATGCAGCATTCTACAAGGAACACTGAACTGGAGGAAGTGGCTTTCTAGAGAAACTGTGTTGCAGTTTAGCTGTGATCTCTAGGCAATAAATTGTTTTACAGAATAGCAGACAACCAGGAGATTTGACAGCAGGACAGATTTTTTTTCTTCCTGGATAGATTAGATAGCAAGCCATGTGAAATTCCACAAGAGAAATGCCACTCATTTATTTTGAAAGAGAAGGAGACAATGTATGTTTTGTAGATGAGAGTTATGAATGAGATAGATAATTTTCAAATCAAATTGTATTTTAGAGAGGACCTGAACTTCCATTCGTGAAAAGCGTAGTTGTTTTAATGTGCTTGTGGAGCATTTGATGTATTCAAATGCTTTTAATATGAACAACAATGAAACACTTTGGCAGTGGCAAAAACCAGCTCACCTTAGACTTAAGAGCTGCTGGAGCATTGTGGCTTCAGTCACTGGGGTTGCAAGGATGTTGTGGTAAAGCCACCAGTGTCAAGATGAAGCTGAAAACAGAAAGATCCTCATGTAGCTCTGGGCAAAAGAGGACTGTTGGCATCACCCTGGTTAAATTCTCATGTGATTAACTGTGTTCTGCCACTCTGCCTCCTTTCTGTTTATTTCAGAGACCTTGCTGGAAAAGTACATGGTGCTGTAGCACAGCTCCTCACATTCTGCTCAGCAGTGGCTGCCTTTCAGTACCTGCTGAACGAAGCACAGTAAGGTAATTTGCAAGTGCTTTAGGGTAAATTACATAAAGTTTATAGACCCAAGGACTTGTTATTTGCCCTGGGATTCTCAGAGGGCTTTACCATATGGCTCTACAGAATAGCACACGTAGTTAAACCATCAGAAGAGGGCTTTTCCACAGTCCTTAGTTTTCTACAGAGTTCTCTGTGCCTTCTTGCTCTTGATTGCTTTGTGTATTTATTTGCTCTTAAAATATTAATTAATTTAGTTAACTGGGCTTGTGTTTACTTCTGGTTACAATATCAAGGGGTAAATATGAACTCAAACTTTGACCAAGCTGTGAGGTGGAGCAAAGAGGGTACCCTAGATGATGGTCATTGAGTATGACACAGCAATGTAGATTGATTATTGAGACAGAAGGAAACCTCAAGCACTGAAAAGATAGACGAGACCCAGTTGACCTTTTATTGGAGTCACGGGGTTGCTTTAGATATCACTGGAGCTTGGAGCTGTGGGAGATGACCCTTCAAGATGTGTGTTGCAGCTTTTGTTGCTGTGACTCTATAGGGTAACTCATTTGAGATGAATGGGTAGTGTCTTAGTGAGTGCAGAATGCCCACCACAGAGGGGAGAGCTCTAAGGGCAGGTTAGTGGAGATGAGGACAGGGGCTGGACACCACCTGAATTTGACATCATCCTGTTAACACAGCTTAGACTGTTCCTGTTGTAGGAATGTCCCGTGATTATTCTCATTTGGTAGCTACAAGTGGGAACACAAGGTTTGAGATTCAAGCTGCAGAGCTAGGAAAGCACTCAGTAGGTGTCCTGCCTGGCTTCCCTGCACCACACTTTTCAGTAGAGTGACACCCATCTGTAGGAAGTACAGCTCACTGGAGGAGGTGAATAACATCTTGATCCTTTCAGCCTGGCTGAGACTATGCCCCAGGAGTATCCTTTGCAGCACTAGCGCTTGTGAGACAAACCCTGATTGAACAGATGCTGAGTAGCACCCAGGGAACCAGGAGAGAACAGTCCACCCTTCCTGAGCACAAGGATCTCACACTACAATAGCAGAGGGTGGTGGCAAAGAATTACCTTCTCTCCATGGCTGGCAAAAGCCTCTGGCAAGTTAGCAGGAGGAAGATGGAGATAAGTAGCACAGGACCCTCTAGGTATCCAAATAAAGCAGGAGAAGAGTTGTTAAATAGAAGACAATAGACAAAAGAGAGAGAAGGGAGGCATGTGATTTCCAGCAGTAAACCTATCTTGCTCCTCACAGGACCTTGTGGCTGTGCTACTCTTGCAGCTAAAAATGTGACTGTGCTTCTCTGATGCATCTGTCAGTCAGGAGCAGAGAGGAAGGCACTGTGAGGCTATGTTTTTCCAAGTAGAAGTCAGGGACATGATGATTTATACCACTCAAGAAGCAGGCTTACCTCTTGCATTCCTGTAGCACTTTTTATCCCAAAGGTTGCCAAATGGCACATTTGTCATGCCAGATGTCAAGAGGGATGGCTTCTGATGTTCAGTCAATGGAAGGAGTATGGGAAAGACCTTTAGCAAGAAATATTTCACTTCTGGCTCTAAAATTAGTAGACCCCCCTGCACAGATGTCATTCTGTAACTCATATCTGTGCAGGGCCTGAATTTTTGCATCCATATGTGAAGTACTAGATAATATGCCTGCATTTTTTTTTTTTTTTTTTCCAGAGCTACAGAGAGAAATTTGGGATTTGTGATTCTTGTGCTTCTCTCTCTGGAGCAGTGGGGAGTCCTGGAACGCTCCAACTCCTGGCAGCTGTCAGGGACAGGAGCTGGAGAGGCTGCTTTTCTGATGGAAGGCCAGCCAGCTGTGAGTTTAAGTGACCTCCTTGCCTGTCTGCCGTACTGCCTTGCTCCTTGGGGAACAGCTTTCTGAGGGATTCCTAGTCAAAGAACAGAATTATTTCATTTCCATCAAATATATTTTAAAGGGGAGTAAAAAAGCTCACAACCCCCATCAGCCCTGAAGTGGTGTCAATTTGTCTCTCTGTCCGTCAGCTCTCTGGTGATGTGTGGGGCTTCCTGCTGGGATGGCACAGACAAAAGGCTCTTGAGGGAGGCATTTGGATAAAGCACCCCTGGTTCTTTCCAGCCTATGTAACTCCAGCTGATGTTTCCAGCCATTGTTGCTGGGAGGGGTTTTTTTGTTTTGTTGTGGGTTTTGGTTTTTGTTTTGTTTTGATTTTTTTTTATTCTCTCAATTGAAGTGGCTCATCAGTCTTCTTGGCTTTGTGTGAGAAAGAAATGCTGGGACCAGAACCATTTCAGTGTGGCAGCATAAGTGGGGTGGGGTGAGTGATGTAGAGCTCAAGAAGCAGAAAAAGAGCCTTGATCTGCTTCACTCAGTACAGAGGGGTTAACACCTATAGCTGTGGCTGCAGGGGACATCTCAATAGCTGCATAGTCATAGTGCTTACAGAAAGAACTAGAACAAGTTCCAGTGACTAGAGGCTGTAATATGGCCAAATTCAGAGCACTTACACCCCATCTCCCAGTGATTGCTCCAGGCAAAGACTTTCCTTGGTGCATTGGAGCTGTCTGGAGGAGCCTGCTTCTGGATACCAAAAGGACAAAGCAGCGTTATTAAAAACCCAAGAAGTTTTGAATTCTCTGTAGCTCTGCTGCATAGACACCAAAGAGGCGCTTGCTACCGTCCCACCATGGAAGCCACTGTCTCTTTCTCTCCTGGGGAATTTCAGCGCCTGGAGAACACAGACCAAACCAATCTGGCCCACTAAGCTGTTGTTCACCTGGTGCAGTTCTCTGAGGCATTGATCTCTGACAAAACTGTGGTTTTACTTGTAAGAGCAGCAGTAGAAGAGTTGGGGGGTTCACCTCAGTAAATGCTGTTGTCTCTGGATGTTTGTTCAGTGTTTTTGAGAGAAGGTTTGGTGCAGAAGGGAAGGGACTTGCTAGAAAATGGTCAGTGTGGAATCAAGGCAAGCTTGGTAATGTTTGGGCTATCAGTTTTGTTTGGTGAAAGCAAGGCAAATAGCTGTGCAGAGTTTGCTTTGGTAGTTTCGTTCCTCCCTGGATTCCCAGCCTGAATGCACATGCTTCTTTCTGAAGATGCCTGCTGAACTGGGAGGGGGGAGCAAGAACTGAATGCTTACAAGCCAGGTCTGTGTAAGCTTAGCCTTTGCTAACCCACAGGCATGACAGCTGAGCAGTCATGTGCTGCAGGCAGTGCCATCCTTTTCTCTCCCAGTTATAACTCACTCCTTCTACCATCCAGTAGTACTTTGAACAGGTCCAAACACCCCCAGCTTCTTCAGCAGCTTCTTTATGCTGGCTGAGTACTGGTTTTGGTATGTTGTGGACATGACTGAAAGAGCTGTTTGTCCTACAGTGAAGCTTGATCAATTTGCACATCTTGTGATGCTCTGTTCCATAGCCCAAAGCCATGGGAAAGTGGAAGGGCACAGGCAAGTAAATGAGATTTGATACACAGCCCTCTTGAGAATGTGCACATTGATAAATTTTTGGTGTAGCTCAGGCTCTAGCTGATGCCCACAAGACACACAGCTAAAGATCTGATGGAGTTACAGTTTGTTTATGAAAAAAAAAAACAAAACCAACAAACCCGAATAGTAAATCTGCCTCTTTTTTTTTTCTGTCCTGGATGTAACTAAGAATGTAGTTAAGTGAATGTTGAATTAAATGGACTGTTGGAGATGGAAATGTTCTACCAGATAATCCTCTTCACTTAATAGGCCCGTGTGGAGTTTGCTTTTTTTTAAAAAAAAAAAGAAAAAAGAAAAAAGTCTTGTTTTCACAGCACTAAAGAATAGAATAAATTCTGTTGTGGGCATTGCTGTTGGTAGCTGGGCATGCTGAACATGGAGCAGCAGTGCTGGGCTTGGAGTCTCTACGCTATGAGAGAAGCAGCATCTCCTGGCATTGCCAGTAGGACTGCCAGAGAAACATGCAAAACCTCCCACCTGGCAAAGGAGGCTGGCACCCAGCCTGGAGCCCTTGGTAGGCTGCCAACCCCTGCACTAGGTGCAGTCTTGGCTTATTATATTCCTGTCTGCGGGCTGTGAGCCCTGCATGTCCCAGGAATCACACTTCTTACAGAGCTTTATAAGGGAGCAGCTCTGCTCTTGGCCTCAGCTTTCACTAGGCCATCCCTGAGGAGTTACAGTACAGACCCATTTCCCAGTTTGCCCTCATGTTTGAGCTAACCAGCCTGGCTGCCTGAGCTCTGACAGACTGATTTCAGCAGTGCGGGTGGAGGATGATGAAATAATACCAAGGAAGTGGAAGCCAGTACTCTGATAGGGCTTTTTTTAGGTTTTCTTTTTGTACATCAGGAAGGTGAAAAGCTGTGTGTCTTGCAGAGCAAGTCTGCTTTTGGCTACTCTGGTTGCCAGAGATTTGGATATTCCCCCAAGCACAGACTTTCCTGAACACAAAGTACCAGAGACATGTTCTCCACATTTGCCAGCTCAGTTCCTTAAAAGCAAAGCAAGCTGTCTTTTTCTGATTGTAGGACTCTTGCTATCCCTTGTGGTTCTTGGTTTTGCAGTCATGTTATGTGGAGGAGGTTGAAGGAAAAATGTTTGCTCCCTCCAGAATCTCCCTTTGGGATCCTATTAACAAAAATAGCCTTGTAGTTGCACACGAGCAACTTCTTCCAAGCAGTGCGGCTGAAGGCACATAGGGGAGGCTAAAATGAAGCCGTTGCTTTGTATGCTGCATGTTGGTGCCTCGGGACTGGTGCTTGCTCCTGTAGGAACATCCTGTTGGAGATGCTGTGACCACGGAATTACTGCTTGCATGCTGCACACCCAGACCTTCAGCCCTCTGCTCTGAATTGCCTGGAGCTAATGGGGGCTGCTCAGGAACATGGCATTACCTTGGCCGGTTTCTTTCTCAGTGCCTGTGATTGTTCAGCAGATCTTTGATCCTAGGCTCAAGTCAAGCAGTACTAAAATGTTTTGCTGTAGATGGAGGCAGGGTTGTACCCTCCACTAACAACCTTCAGAGTGTTTATTCAAGGGCTTTTCAAACCTGTGCTATTGTTTCTCTTTTCTCTCCTAGGTCTTCTGTTAACCAAAGTTGTACACTTAAATCTGGAGAGAGTAACATGTCAGGAAGAGTGGACAATAAAGAAATGCAGCTGCTCCTGAGCCTTGTACAGGGAATCCTTGCATCTTTTTGCTGTGATACATGAAGGGGTGCAAGGTAGGTATGAAACCTGTTCACTGGCTTTTCCGTAACTTAAAGAGAACAACTTTCTGTTCTCTGTATTCAGTAGTGGTGTGAGATTTGTGATACTGTCAACAAAAGCTTTTTTGTATCTGAACATAATTTTTGATAAGAACTGTACAAAAGCAGCCTGTGTTGTAAGAAGCAGTGTGACCATCTCCCCTTGAACTGTCGGGGTTAATATTTAACAGCTTCCTATGAGTTAAAACAGCCCTTTTGCCCTTGCATGTAAAGCCACATCTCTGGTACAGCTGTGCATTTCTCTAATAGTCTTTCACTCTGATGGTGGGGAGATGGACTGCTAAAACTTGATCTCCAGGCAGACCCCTGATTTTCACAGAGAGGAGAGGGTAATTGTGGAACTTGGGATGAGCAGAGGGATTGTCAGGTGCTACCTATCAATGAGAAGCAGCGTATCCCCGGTCTGAATGTGCTCGTGGCTCAAATCAGGTGTAGTGCAAGACCCTGGGATTTGTTACTCTGGGAGCATTTCATGGGCACATGGCATTAGCAAAGCTTTGTTTTAACTGACAGTGCTGATGAGCAAAGCCTGGTTGTACTGTACAAAACCGGAATGACCAAGGTCCTGCTAAAGGCAGTAGTGTAGAAGGTAGTTGGCTGTCTGTCCATGATGATGATTCACAGATACAAGAAACATGAATTTAGTTTGGTGTTATATGGAAGAAAAATTCGGATATATTAGATGCTGTCTTGAAACTAACTGAATTTTAAGGGACTGTACTACGAAGGTCTTCAGGGTGATGTAGTTCTTTTAAATTCTACCTCTAGCCACAGACTCAGATCCACCCAGGTCCTCTTGTAGTGGTGAACTGACAGATCTATCATTTCCTGGGCCCTCTGTGATCCCTGATGGTTCAAAAGCCAAAAGTGAAAGACTGAGCACTCAAACAGAAGAGCTGCTGGGGAGCATGTATTGCTGCTGTCTGCACAAGCAGCTCAGAGCTGAAGTGGCACACTCTTGATCCAGCCTGGAAACCTGAGCTGCAGGCAGGTCTGCGTCAGCAATAGTGTGGTTAGACTGTGATGAAGCTGGCAGCTTTCAGACAAGTGAAGTGCTGTATTGAAGTTTCTCCAGTTTCCCTAAAGGCAGGTCAGCTATTGGAGAGGGAGGAGGCTGACTCTGAATCCTGTCCTCTAATGCGTTACCCAAGCACTCATCTACCTTTACACCCAAACTCCTCTGTTGTGCGCTGGATTTACAAGGAGACTGACTTTGACTCATTTCAAAGCAATCTCAGGGTACAATGGATGAGTATCTAGCTGTCAGTTTTGGGGGCAGGCATTGTGTCTGGGCTAGAGCTACAAGAAGGTACTGCCCAAGGAATGAAATATACAGATCTCTTTATGGTTATGCCTAGAATCTTGCCTGAGCCCTTGGGCAGGTGGTGTTCTGAAAGCTGTTTTCTTTGATTGTAACTATGGCTACTTCCATAATTCACGCAAATGTTCCCAGTGATGCTTCCATCAGATTAGAGGTAAAGGGTTTTCCTTCTTATACTGGACTAACCGCTTGAAGGAGAATACAGGAAACTTCTGCTGTTTGCAGTAGGTGTTTCTTTCTCCACTCCGTGTCACGATAAGCTTAGAGCAATAGAAGGGAACAGTGCAAAGCTGCTGTCTTGTCTGAGAAACAAGAACCATGTGTGGAGTGTCTGGGAATGTTGGGAGAGAGGGTGTGTACATTCTTATAGGGAAATCCTGAGAGAAGACCAACCCACTCATCCAACACACCTTTGAAAAGCACTGCCTAGCAAGCACTTCCAGGCAGCAGCAGCAGAGCCTCTGTCACTCTCAGGAGTCTCACCATGTGGTTTTTCAGGAGAAGGCTTCCCAACATTCCCAGAGCCTTTATTTGGCTCATTGTTTTAACACACTGTTGCATCTTCATTGTTTATTTCAACTCCCTCTTTGGCTTGTTGAAGACAAGGATTTTCAGGTAAGAGACCTGCTTCCATGTGATATGCACTACCTGGATAGAGTGCTCGTGCTCACTTTTTCTTCCTTGAAGTCATTTTATCCTGACAACTTGCGCTTCTGCTCTGAGCTAGTTGACCACTTTGCTTTAGCAGACCATGTTGTGCACAATCAGAGCACAATGCTGGAAGATCCACAGTTAAAAACTCGCTTCTGCTGGATCGCTAGTTTCCAGTGTTTCCTTGTGTAGCTGTTTAAGAGATCTGCTTTTGCTTTACTAGTGCTGCCTGTTTTCATACTTTGTCCACATGATGGGCCACCACTTTTCCTGGCAGCTCCCAGAAGGACCTCATCCAGCCCTAGTCCAGATTGCATTGCTGGACAGGAAAGGCTGAGAGACCTGGGGCTGTTTAGCTGGAGGAGAGAAGACTGAGGGGATCTGATCAATAGCTAAAGGGCAGGGCTCAAGAGGGTGGGATCAGACTCATTATAGTGGAACCTGGCAAGGGGCACAAACTGGAACTCAGGAGGTTCCATATGAATGCGAGGAAAAGTTTCTGTGCTGTGAGGGTGTCAGAGTCTGTCCCAAGCTTCCCAGAGAGGCTGTGGAGTCTCTTTCTCTGGAGAGATTCCAAACCTGCCTGGACAATGTGATCCTGGGCCCCCTTCTCTGCGTGACTCTGCTGGAGCCAGGAGGTACTTGGGCCAGATGATCTGGCCAGTTGGGCCAGAATTCCGTGATTCTGTGACATTGAATTTGGTGGGCTACTTTTGAATTTATAAGGAGTTCAGTATCTGATTCTTAACACAAATATGCTGCATACTGCCCTGGGGCTGTTTAGCCTGGAAAAGAGATGACTGAGAGGGGATCTTATTAATGTTTACAAATATCTGAAGGGTAGGTGTCAAGTAGATGGGGCCACTCTCTTTTCAGTAGTGCCCTTTGATAGGATAGGTAATGGTAGCCAGGTGAAACACAAGAAGTTCCACCTCAACATGAGGAAAAACGTCTTCTGTGAGAGAGACAGATCCCTGGAACAGGGTGCTCAGAGAGGTTGTGGAGTCTTCTCTAGAGACTTTCAAGACCTGCCTGGACCTGTTCCTGTGTGGCATGCAGTGGGTGATCCTGCGTTGGCAGGATCTCCTCTCTGCAGTGAATATTCCTATGTCCCTTGCCACCAAATCCTGTTAAATCACTACGACATTTACTGTCACACTTTGTGAAGTCACTGGTTTAGATCAATGAGCATTTTGCTGCTTCTCTCAACAGTGATGTGCGTCACTCCACCCACGGGAGACAGCAGTGACAAGTTGTACCCTGGGGTTGGACTCAATGATCTCCAGAGGTACCGTCCAACCCCTACCATTGTATGATTCTATGATTGTCATGCAGTGAGCTCGTCTGTCTTAGCTTAGTTGGGGTTAGTTTTCAGCTTGACCCCTCTCAGCAGGGGCAGGCAGGAGGGGTGAGGTTGGGAACACCTACATCTCTTTTGGAGGTGGCATGAATTTAGCTCAGCTCCAGTGACTTGAGACTGCACCTTTAGGGACAGCTATCAATTTGGAGAGGTTGGAATCTGCATGAGAGGCAGGGAGAAGGAGGAGGTGTAGAGAAATGAGTTGTCCTTGATCACAAAACCCATCAGTGGCAGAGCTGGGACAAGAGCTGGCTCTCCATGCCCAGCTGCTTGAAGCCATTTCATTCTGTACTTTCAGATAATGAATGGGTCCCTATTTTTGCACCTTCAGTAGAACACTGCTAGGCACGAGCTCTATGTGGTTATCTGTGTGTCAGTTCTATTCCCAGACCTTTATATGTAAGGTATAATACACAAAGCAGCATTTTTATGGCTTTATCCTGTTTGTCCTGTGGCTTTGTAAATGGAGAGGAAAATGACAGTAAATGTCGTTGAGCTTCTGCAGTTACTTGCTAGCTGGACTCTGCTCTGACCATTTGTCTGGATTTAAAGTGCTGGTCAGGAGAGTGGGGTCCTGCATAGGCACAAGTGCTGGGCTGTGTGGCTCTGACTGCAGGGAGCAAGATTTTTGTATGTGAAGGGCCCTCAGGTTTACGTTTTGGTCTGTATATTTGGCACAGTATTTGCAATTAAAATGTGCTAGAGTTGGAGTAGGATCTGTACCCTGTGAGAGAGTGCATGCAAATGTCTGGGGTGGTGGTGGGGTTGTCATGTTGCTCTATTCTGTTCTCTGCCCTTCAATTGCAAAATTTTGTACATCACCTTAAAAATACAACAGAAGATCATCCAGAGATTTGAGATCTGCCTGAGCTACCTTAGTACCTTTTTCTCTTCTTAGAGTGTGTATATAAAATCTTTTCTCTCATTAGGCAGGGAATGGTTACACAAGTTTCCCTGGGAAGTGCTATAATAGAAAGCAACAGCTGCATGCTGGGCTGAGGCTGGCTAATGATTATGAAGGCAGGTAGACAAAGAGCTGATAGGCCATTTACCATAATCTCTTTTTCTTAGGAGTGATATTGGAAAGGTTCAAGTATTTGTGTGATACAAAATGATATTTAAAAGCCTCCTTAGCTGATAACTTCCTAATCACTTTAATAACTGCCATACCACTCTGAAGCTCCAGCAGCCACTGAACTGTTACCTACAGCCTGCCAGGTACAAAGGTACTTTTTTTCTGCCCCCCCCTTTATTACCTCAGAAGCAATCCACAGTTCTTGGAAACAAATATGTCATGTAAGGTGGGAAGGTGAGTGTGAAGTCACTGCCACAACTAGGCTGGTTCATCCTGAAAAGCTTTGCTGTACAGGAAAACTCAACTGCAGAAATTTTCCACCTTTCCTGTTTCACCCTCCAGCTGTGTGCAGATAAAACGAATGTTTGGGACAAAATGCCACCACTGCTGGCTTTGATTTTTATTTTTACTTTTTTTTTGCTGAGTTTCAAGCCCAGTCTTGTTGCTGGTGGCTCTTCTGCTGCTGGCAGCTGTATCCCTCTCCAAGATACTTGTACCTGCCTGTGCCTCGGTATCAGGCAACGGGACAGATGCACTGTTAGAGGTGATTGCTGAAAATGCAGAGATTTTCCATTTTAAGCTTCAGAGTGTATTTTGGTAACTTGTACCTGGTGAGTGCTGTGTGATGTCATTGTGTTAGCTGGCTATAGGGGAGGAGGAGAGGAAAAAGTGCCTTGTGGCCCCCAGTGCTCATGAAGTACTCACTTGATGTGGTAAAGGAGTGAGTTTTACTGCTTTCTGGACTTCTCTTACTGAATTCTGTAAGATCTTCATGCTCTCTCGCTGAAGTGCTTGACTCTGCTGGCAAAGAAGAAAGCCAGATGGCTGCCTTCACGGTGTGTGCCATGAACTGAACACAGGGTCTCCAGAACACTCCTGCAGTGCTCTGGGGACCTTGCCAGAGGTCATGGACAGTGCGGGGCAAAGATATTCGGTGCTGGTTTGTGGTTACTGCCAGTGTGGATGTTTCATGAGCCAAGTGCTGAAGAGGAATGTGTACCCTCTGGGATTTGCTTAGTGGGGAGATAAGTGGTATTTGAGCCAGAATGGTGTGGGAAGTTGATTAACACTGGTGGCAAGGTTGAAAAGGAAATGGAAGTCATACAGCACCCTGCAGAAACTCAGTGGCAGTCGCCAAGGCACGTCCTCTGAGTATGGTGCTCATACCCAGTGGCTGCTGTGAAGCGCAGATTGGGGCTCAGAGTCAGAGGTGCTAGAAATGGTCTGGAAGATGTTAAGTGGAAAGTGTGTGTGATGTGTCTGCTTTTCCTTTGATTGTATTCAGGCAATTGAGCATTTTCCAACGTGCTGAAGGTACGCTGCAATTGAATAACCAGAAGCAACAGGGTTTCAACTATTTTGATAATGAGAACTTGAGGAGCGTTTTAAAGGTGAATTTTGGGAGAGACATCACAAGGCTCAAACAAGATATTGCTGAGAGGACACCAAGATGGGAAGGAAAGGAAAAGCAGAAGGAAATGATGAAATCAGTTGCCAGGGTGGAGGAAGCCCCAGAGAACATGACTGTGAAACCACCCTCAGGGTTGGAGGAAATCAAGAAGACAGCAGTGAAGACGACCCCTAGACTGCAGGAAAACAAGTTGAAAACAGCAGTGAGACCAGCCTCAGGGGTGGAAGAAGCCAAGGAGAAAGCAACAGTGAAACCATTACCTGGTGTGGAGAGAACCAAGGAGAAGGCAACAGTGAAACCCCTTCCCAGGGTGGAGGGAGCCAAGGAGAAGGCAACCGTGAAACCCCTTCCCAGGATGGAGGGAGCCAAGGAGAAGGCAACAGTGAGACCCCTTCCCAGGGTGGAGGGAGCCAAGGAGAAGGCAACAGTGAAACCCCTTCCCAGGGTGGAGGGAGCCAAGGAGAAGGCAACCATGAAACCCCTTCCCAGGGTGGAGGGAGCCAAGGAGAAGGCAACAG
>JANHFX010005639.1:20334-34258 GCA_027560015.1 Chloroceryle amazona
CCCTTCCCAGGGTGGAGGGAGCCAAGGAGAAGGCAACAGTGAGACCCCTTCCCAGGGTGGAGGGAGCTCATGAACAGAACCTATCCAAAGACAAAACAAACCCAAAAGAACTTCCTGCATCAGTGAAAACTGCAAGACCTGTACCTCAGGCAGCTGCAGTGACAGAAAAGAAACTGAGGGCTGCTGACTTCAAGTCTCAGCCACAGTGGGATTTCGAGGACAAGTACCTGCTGGACAACTCCTCTCCACCATTGGTAGGTGTGATGGCCACTTGTGTTCAACAAGAATGATGCCTCCTTGTCTGTTGTCCCCTGGACATGTGTGCCCTTTGTAGATGAGGATGACCTCCAAGCTAGTAGACCAACTCACTGGTATATGCAGACGTTGGTAGACCCAGAGAGAGAGACCTATATGTATGACTCATTAGCCTGGCCAGCTCTCCACCATGCTCCAGCTTGGGGACTTACCTGGAAGCATTTCCATGGCTTCCTTTCAAAGTCAGCCTAAGCAGCCCTTTCTGGAGCTCAGGTGCATGAGAAGCTGGGGAAAATATCTCTCCTAGATGTGCTACAAGGTGGTCCCACTTTTAGGTGCCTTGATAAATTGCACAGGGAACTTAGGCACAAAGTGCAAATGTGTGTTCCCTGTGAGGTGGCACCCCAAGGTAGGCTGGATCACATGTAGGTTTGTGATGCCTGCAGGGCAGGCATTAAGTGTCTGTTACTAAATGGCAGCCTTCACACAGGCGTCCCATTTCTCACCCTATTTCTTGGGAAACTAAACATCTGCATTCCTATGAAGACTCGGGTTTACAATCCCCAGATTTGCCTTGACCTTTCTTTTATGCAGCCCAGATAAAGAAGCAGCGTTGTGGTGAAGGGGCAGGAATGGGAATGTCTCTGCCTGTTCGAAAGCTCTGGCAGCAGTGACACTTGTGCTGAGCTGTGGAGAATGACCCTGGCAGTGATGGTGGGAGGGTCTCAGTGCATAGGAACAGAGGTCAGAATAAGGTCAAAGGAAAGCATTAGCTGAGGATCCATAAATGTGTATCCACCTGCTCTGGAGATGGTAGGGTGGGGACTGTTCCCTTTTTATGATACTATGTCAGCATTGGCAAAAATTTATCTGTGTGCATGTGCCCCTTTGAAGAAATAATAGTTAAAAAGTAACTTTATTTTTTTACTGTCCTTGTGGTTTATTATCAACAAGAGGAGAGTCTTTCCCAGGAGTTGCCAATTCACCGTTGCCACCCTGTAAATAGACGCCCATAGTGAGCAAACAGATTCTTCACTCTTCCAGAGTTCCATGACTCGGGTGGTTCCAGCGTCTTGGGTCACTATCTGCGATCTTCTTGCTGTGCAGCTTCTGCTGACAGTTGTGGCCTATTTTGGTTGGGTCTGGAGGCCACTTGTGCTTAACTAGGTAAAGTTCAACCCATCCAGCTAAAAGTTCAGTTTGTGGCCTAAGGCATCAGAAATTCTAGCTACTCATGCTAAGTAAGCGATGCTAAACAAGCAGTGAACCAAATTGCACAACGTGGTACTGTAACCCCTGCATCCTAGTGCTAAATGATTGACTCTGAGCTATTAATTCTATTTTAAATCTTATTTGAGCTGAACAAGTATTCTGTAACATTATTTTTGAGTTCTGTCTCCCTTGTGGTATTTTGATGCCCTTTTGGCAGCATGAGACATTCTTTTGCTGATGGGGTGTGCTCTTCAGTGTGGCATTGAGCTGCTTGAGAGGAGCAGCTGTCCCCAAACATACCTCTGTTATCCAGAGATCTCTGACTAATAAATGCAGAACTTGGGTGATAAATGCTTGATCTCATGCTTTAACTTTACCCAGCCTTACTGAGTCACAGCAGAAGGGCCTGGCAGATGATCCAGTCTGTGGCACAGGGGGTGCATCCTTCTTCCTGGGCTCCGTGTGGTCTTGTGGTACCCAGAATACATATGGGAGTGGGTGAACTACGTGGCCAAGAGTCCATGTACCATAGGAGACAGTACCTTACCCCACCTGCAGCTACAGTGGGGTTAAGGTCACCAGGATCCTGCTCACTGCCTGCCAGATGTTCCCAGTGTTACCACCTGCAGATGTAGTGGGATCAGGTCACCAGGATCCTGCTCAATGACTGCCAGCTGTAGAGCACATGCAGCTATCTCAGAAGTGCAGAGCAGGAGCTGGCAGAGAAATGTGAGACAACAGTTCGCAGCAGAAAGCTGAGAACATCCTACAGCCTGAGACTGTATCATCTGGGTGTGCAGAACAGCCGAGTAGTGAGGAAATCCCTTCCTCAGTATGTGAGAGAAGAGAGAACGCACACAGAGGGGTTTTAGTGAAGGTGCGGATCTAGACATCACATGCTGGGTTCTCACTCCCAAACCTGATCTCTAATTCTGCGGGGAGAGGGAGTGATTAGAAGCACTCCCACCTTCTTCATTTCCTACATGATCAGACTTTTCTCTAGTTCATCCAGTCTAGCTGTGGAGGCATGAGAAGCTCTAGACAGTACAAAGTACAGCTTGAGCAGGAAGAGAATGTTCCTGTCTTTAGACATGAAATGTGCTGCAAGTGAAATGATGCTAACATGAAATCCTCCACAATGTTCTTCTTATTGTACTTGTGTTGTGACAGGCAGGAGGAGGACTGTCTCCTCAGCCTGTGACCAGATTTTCATTCTCACCTGTAGTGGAGAGTCCATCTCAGCTGTGGAACACACAGCAAGGCATCTGGGGATTTGAGTTGGGCATGCAGGTCCACTTGGTCTCCTTTTTGGGCTTTCAGTAGGTATTTGGGGAGCTTGTCTAAGAAAGCAGAGCTCAGATTGACTCAGGAGAAAATCCAGTTGCTTGCTCTTCATCTGCACACACCCAGTTTAGCGCTTGCCAGCTGCACTGACACCCCTTTTGTTAGATAGATTAGGCTGGCTTGGATTTCCTTCTGAGCTTCGTGCTTCTCTGTGACTCATTTATGACATTGAATAAGTTGTTTGCACACTGACCCTTATCTTTAAAAGAGAGTGATAATGGTGATATGATCTTGTGTTCCTCAATGTGTTTGCTGATGTGCAACTCTGAGGGCAGGACCTTGTGAGTTGTGTTGCCAACAGTGACTGCTGCTTGTTTGCTATGTTTAGGTTAGTCCCATTACAGATACTAATTTGCGTCAGTTAATGAGGCCCAAAGCCAGTAAAATATGTGAGCTTCACAGGCCTGTTCTGAAGAGGAGATCCTTAGAGATCTGGAGTCACTCTGGCTTCCCTGTAGCTGACTTTCCACCAGTTAGTTATTGATATAGCGCTGAAATTATGCCTCATGTTCACAGTGATGGGGACGCTGAGGGAAATGCACAATGTGCCACTGGAGTTTCTGTGCTTCTTTCCGATGCTCTCACACACAGGCATGCAAGCCTTGTCGCTCAGTCAGGTTTATCAACTCCCTGCTAATTGGTCCTTATCATTTTCTCTTTGGTTTTTCAAGACCTGCTCTGAATCCCTGAAGGCTAAAGCTGCCAAGTCTGAATGGCTGCGAGATCTTTACCTGCCCAATATCACGCTCTTCACAGACAAGAGATACTTCAGTGACAGTGAGTGGAATCGCCTGGAGCACTTTGCACCTCCGTTTGGCTTCATGGAGCTGAATTATTCATGTGAGTCCCTTGGGTTCTGTCAGGATGGGACCATCAAACTCACAAGTACCTGGAGGTTTGCAGCATCTCCCTGTCAAAGGCATCAGGTTAGGTAGATCTTGTGGTGGACACTGTGGTGGTTTCACTGTGTCCATCCCAAAGACTCTTGATGGTGACCCTCCACCATGTTTCTTCCACAGTGGTGAAGGAGGTCATGACCTTGCTGCCCCCAAATCCCCACCAGCAGCTGCTGCTGGCTGAGAACAACAGCAGCATGCCAACGTGCATCAGCTGTGCCGTCGTGGGGAATGGAGGGATACTGAACAACTCTGGGATGGGCCAGGAGATTGACTCCCATGACTACGTCTTCCGGTAAGGCAGGTTCCTTCTTAGTGGATACACAGCTAGCTTATTCTGGCTAGAATGTAATTGAGGGGGGGTGACTTCACCTCTTGCACTGACTGCCAAGTGCCAAAATGACTGACAGCAGGAGGAGATGAAAAAGAAAAAAGAACTAGAAAGTTCCCAAACACACAGGAAGAGCCCGGGTTCACAGATGAGCCATAAAGAGACAGCAGTGGCTCTCCTGCAGATCAAGAGGTATAGCTCAAAATGGGCCTTATCTTCCGTTTCTCCAGACTAACGCTGGCTTTTCCTGTTAGAAATATGGCTTCAAGAGTTTTCAATGGTCACCTGCTAATTATTATCTTCTGTTTGATTTTCTTGCCCAGGGTCAGCGGGGCTGTCATCAAAGGTTATGAAAAAGATGTGGGAACAAAAACCTCCTTTTATGGATTCACAGCCTACTCCCTGGTGTCCTCTCTGCAGATCTTGGGAAGCAGAGGGTTCAAAAGCATCCCACAGGGAGAAGTAAGTCAGGTCTATCCTGTACGCGTGCACAGCTTTGGTGGGCTGCTCTTAGTCTGTGGCCTTCACTTCTGATCTGGCCATGAGGATGAAAAAGGCTGAGCTAACATGTGAGCATTACCCTTAGTGAGGAAACCTGCAATGGTTTGGCTTGGAGTATTTGCAGTGGTGAGCTGCAAACCCAGCCCTGGCCTCGTGGCAAGTAGAAGTAGCTGCTGTGAGATGTTATCTCCATCCTGCTTCAGCAGGATAGTTAAAAGCTGAAGGCTGAAGATGTGTGTGCAAGAAGTTCAGTGAGTTTAGGCCTGCTTGCTTTTTGGTTTTAAAGGATGTCTCTCTCTTGTGCTGTTCATTAATGCTCTCTTTTTTCCTTAGCATATCAGATACATTCACTTCCTGGAGGGAGCTAGAGACTATGAGTGGCTGAAAGCTCTTCTGCTGAACAAGGACACCAGGAAAGGAGTCTTGAACTATTACGGGTAAAACAAATTTGCCCCACCTCTATACCCTTCATTGTGGAGCTCTCTGTTGTGCCCTTTTCCTCTCCACAGTGCTCAGCCCTGCTGAGGTGCAGGTCCAAGCAAAGCCAGGTCAAAGCCTCCCTCCCCTGGCAGATTTCTCTGGAGAAATAATCTTATTTCCTCCACAGCTCTGAGCACTGCTGTAACCAGTACACCTCATTCCCAGAAGCAGCTGGTTTCAGCAATGTATGGCCAGAGCTTTGTGGTCCTCTGGGATGAGCACATGCTGTTGGCTGGTCTGGTGTCTGTACATGGTGGCCTACTCATGGATGAAGGCCAGGTTTCACCAGTCCTTGTCTATAGACACGTGCTTTTGATATTCCTGTCTCCTGTTGTTGTCTCTCCTCCCTGATCTCTCCTCTGCACTGCACACAGGTTAGGGAGGCTTTGTCATAATCTGACAAATCTTGCAGAATAACTTAATGGTGTTTGTGGTGTTTCTCTTATCACCAAGTGCATCAGGGCTGATGCTTTCCAGCTATGATGAAATATAGGAGCTTGTCCTGAGTCTCCCCATTCCTGTCCTTAGGCAGAGGCCCCGGGACAGATTCAGTAAAGATTTCACGATGGACAAATACCTGGTGATTCACCCTGATTTCCTCAGATACATGAAAAACAGGTGAGCTGGGGGTTACATGCTGTAACAGGCTTATGTTTCCTGGCCAGTGTCATCTCTGTCTGTCTCTGGGCTCTCTTCTCCCAGCTCACTCCCTTGTAACTGCAGTTTAGCCACACCAGCAGATTGGGAGGGGTCAGCTTCATCAGTGTGTGGTCAGTTAAAGTTCTGTGTGATGCTGCAGTGGGATTTTAGTGGTGGGTAGAGATCCAGCATCTGTGAACTGGGGAAGCACCAGCCATTGAACAGTTTGGCTTCCCGCATCCAAAAGAGGTCCTGGGCAAATGGCAACTTCAGATGTGGGAAGAATGTTGCTGAAGTGACAGAATAGTTGATGTAGTTCAGGACCGACCTTTCATGTTCCTCATCGTTTAGCACCTTGGAGGAAAGCTCTGTAACAGCCTTTCCCTCCTGAGACTCCTTCTCAACTCAGGAGGTTGTTTGTGCCCTCAAACACAGTAACAGGCACTTCTTCAGTATCCTATTTGCCTGGCCTCGCTTCTCTTCTTTGCCTTTCTAATGCTGTTCACAAGCCTGCTGGATACTGTCACTGGAAGATCTGCCAATCATGGGCCACACGTGACTGAGGGATGCAGGAAGAAGAGCTCCTGTTGTGCCCTGTTTTGGCTGCGTTTACTCTTCAGTCTTCTTGAGAGCTGAGTTGTGGTTTCACTGCGAGAAAGCCAATGCAGAGCCAGATGGCCTGTGCTGTGCTGCCCCTTCTGCCCTCTCCTTTCTCACTTGGGTCCGTCCCAAGGCCAAGAAGGCTCAAATGTTCTTTTTCCTGGGGTGGACTCTTACCTTCCTAACAACCGCTGACATAACCCACTACATCTCCTAGTGGGTTTTGTGGCCTTCTCCACACCCTTTGCTGTGTCTCATTTCACTCCTAAATGTGGATGGGGAGCTGGATATACCGGGGAGCTGGATATACCAGGGAGCTTCAAAGCCACTTCTGCTCTGCAGGGCCTAGGTTGAGGTGCAGGTGACAGAGTGTTCTGTGCTGTCCTTGTGCTGTACTGAGCACACAGCAGTATCCCCAGATGTGGCCTTGTCTGAAATGCCTCATTTGGCCACAAACTGCTGCAAGGAGGGAGATGCCACAAATGACACAGGGGGATGAGGTGTGCCCAGCTTGAACCACCATACCCAGCAACTGCTCTGTGCTTTCTTCTGTCCTGATGCAGGTTTTTAAAATCTAAAAGTCTGGAGAAGTCCTACTGGCGGCTGTACAGACCCACCACAGGGGCCTTCCTGCTGCTGACCGCCCTCCATCTCTGTGACCGGGTAAGGGTACCATATGTGGTTCTTGTAAACAGCATTGTCTGGAAGGGGGGACAGGGTAACAGGCAGAGAAGGGGTGGCTCCAGCCCTGCCTAGCATCAGCTGTGAGGGTACAGGGGTTCTTGTCAGATGTGGAGGAGCTTACTGAAGACAAGAGAAACAGCCCCAAAGTAGTTCACATAGAGGTTGCATAGCTGCTATGGCCCGAGAGCCATCCTGCCTCCAAGCAAGGCAGTGAGAGGACAGCAGGCTCCCTGGAGCCCTGACTGGTATCTGTGTCTTGTGCTCCCTCCCTGTTTGGGAGCCGTGTCCTGTATTTCACTAGGCTCCCTCCATCCTTGGTACCTCTCCACTGTGAGCTCTCTGTGTCTTTCCCAGGTGAGTGCCTATGGCTACATCACGGAGGGTTACGAGAAGTACTCAGATCACTACTATGACAAGGACAAGCAACGTCTAATTTTCTACGCTAACCATGACTTCAACCTGGAGAAGCAGGTGTGGAAAAAGCTTCATGATGAGAATATAATGAAGCTGTACCAGAGAACCTGATTCTGTGTCAAGGGCAACTGCCTGGGAAATCTCACCACCATCTCACTGGGAACAGAAGAGGACCACCGGGGCCAAGGTTAGCTCTGGGCTTCGAGGCACATTTCATCCCACAAAGGTATTTCTCTCCTTCAGCACCTCTGTTCTCTCACAATGTTTCTACAAATGTGCAAATGCTACAGACCAGGAGAAAACTAGCAAGAAAATGCAGCACACCAACAAAGAAGTCCCATCTGGCTGTGCTGCAGGACTGTTGCTGATGGTTGTAGGCACTGGTTTTGGGAAGAGAAGAATCCTGGATGGATATGGGTAGCATATGGTTCGGTGTCCTGCACTTTCATCCAGGTTTTCTCTCTTTGCAAGATGTTCCTCACACAAGGGCTACTCCTGTGCTGTCCTCCCCTTAGGTCTATTGCCTAAGCAAGCTCCCTCACAGCCAGTGGATGGAGGTGGACACACAGATCTTGTCTCAGATTGACTTTATTCCTGGAGGTGCTGCTCTCACTCTGCTCCCTGCAGGTAAAAAGGATGGACTGGGGCATTTGTAGGTCTCTAATTTGAGAGAGGATAAGTTCACTTCTGCTTCCCAGTGTGACTTCATCATGACACCTTCAAAAGAGCACTGCCCTCAGTTCAAGGGCAGATAAATGCTCTCTATGGTGCAGCAGACATGCTGCACTTGGTGCCTCTTGCTCAGAGGCTGCCCTGGCTGCAAGACATGTGACTGTTGTCCCAGTCCTGGTGTGGCAAGCCCTTGCTTATCTGGCCTTTGGCACCCATGGCTCCCAGTTGTGCCCGGAGCTGTGTTTGCCCTCTTGCCAGGGCAGGTGGGGCCTTTCCAAGTCCAGGGATAGATGCTGTCTATCCCTGCTGCTGGCTGGAGTGCCTGTCCACCACTGTGCTGAGAGAAGCCTGGCTGCAGCCAGGAAACCGGCAGCGTATTGGCCATAGGAGAGGGGGTTTGCGGGAAAAATAAATGGCCCTACTTTGGCCAAGCTGATTTTCAATTGTGGCCCTGTTGGCTGGTTATTTAATGTGCATTATTTAGTTGCTTCAAGACTCAGATATTGGCTGATGAAGCCAGGAAAGGGCAGGACTGAGTCTTAATAACTTCATCTACAGGTGCTCTGCAGCTTATATGGACATACCTGAGCATCCCCTGCTTGTTCCCCGTGCTATTGGGGGTTCAGAGCTGGACAAAAAACTCACACAGGAAGTGGGTAAACACTTGTTAAGTTTGTCCTTGTCCCAGCATCTGGTCTCCAAGTATATCAGATGCTGGAGACAAGTGCATGAAGGGCTGGATGTTTCCCCTATGGCACTATGTGGGTGAAAAGCAACTTTCAGGCATCTTCCTGGGCTCATCAGGCTCAGGATCCGGGCCCAGCTGAACACTGACTGGTCCCAGTAGACCTGCTCTCTCTGTGAACTTTTTTCCTTTTGTGCAACATTTCTGCTGGGGGCAGCAGCATCTCCAAGGACCTGCCGGGCTCCGAGGGAGGCATTTCAGCACAGATTGGCAGCAGCTTGTCAGGCCTGATTTCCTTTGTCCCTTTTTCCCTTGTGCCACAGAGAGGCTGAGCAGTTTCTTACATCTGGCTAAGCTTGTTTGCAGAGGACAAACCCCCCACTGATAATCTAAATGAAGAATTGAACTTATCTGTGAGGGAGCAGAGGCTGCACTGGCTGCTCTGCCCCTACAAGCCCCACGGTGTCTGTGGGAGCAGGGAGTTACCCGAAATGCTCTATGCCTTTGTTGGGAGTGATGTGCGTGAACACCCCCTGTGAACACCAGACCCAGGGGGAGCCACAAGCTTCGGAGCAGACCAGAAATCCTTCCTGAGCAGGAAGCGGACTCCCCATGAAGGGGGAGCCTGGTTGAGGCTTGTCACCCACCGGAGCTGACTAAGGGCAAACTCCCCACAGCACCCAGGAGCTCTGGACTCTGCTGGGTGTCTCAGTTCTTTGTAGTGGCTGTGTGTGGCTGGTGTCCCCTGTCCCCAAGCCCTGCAGGCTCTCCCTGCCTGTCGCTCACTCGACTGGGCTCTTGGTGGGCAGCGAGGCAGCTTTGTTCCTCACCCGTGCATCGGGCTGTACCAAATTGCTGCAGGTTGCTTAGTGACCAGCTCCTCACGGGTATTCTTCCTGCCTGAATAGGGCTTTTCTCTTCCCAAGAAGTTAGAAGAAGTTTCTCTTAGACCCTTCCCTTCCCCCTCCTCCTCTTTTGTTTCCCCCTCCTTTGGGAAGTGGGATGGGACTGAGTCCTGCTGAGCAATGGGACCATGGTGGGCAAGGAGGCTTTGGGGAGGGGTTGGCCACCCCCAGCCCGTGATTTCCCCCAGCACCCAGCTCCTCTATGTGGCTGAGGCTTCACAGAGCCAAGAGAAGGAAACTTCCCAGGGGGCTTCTCTCTACTCCCAGGGCCTGTTTGCTCCTGGCTTTGCTCTCAACATGAGGGCATAGTTTGATATTATCAGGGATAACTTTGGCTGGAGATGGGCCTTTGCTGAGGTCTGAAGTTTCCCAGCAAACTCAAAACCGTATCTTCTCTGGCCCCAGAAAAGCTCTGGCCCCAGAAAAGCGATTCTGACTTGGTGCTCCTCTTCACCTCCTCACTTTACTCCTGACTCCTTGCACGAAGGCATCCTGTCCTGCTGAGGATGGCATACATGGAAACACATCCCCTGGAGCACAGGTCCAGCTGCCTTTCACCAGAGTCACCTGTGGCATTGGACCTGGAGTGACCATGGGGGATCGAGGAGGGTCAAGTGGCATTTCCCAGTCAACTTGTAGTTTGGCACAAACTACTATTGCAAAACCTGAATATAAGGAAAAACCTGAACGAGAGGAAAAAGTTCTTTGCTGTGAGGGTGGCAGAGCCTGGCCCAGGCTGCCCAGAGAGGTTGTGGAGTCTCCTTCTCTCGAGAGATTCCAAACCTGCCTGGAGAATACGATCCTGAGCCCTCTCCTCTGTGTGACTCTGCTGGAGCTGGGAGGTCCCTTCCAGCCCACACCATGCTGGGATTCTGTGAAATCCCGTGGAGGGCACCTACAGCCAGAGCACCCTTGGCGAGAGCCAGGATTTGGGGCCTGGATGAGTCCTCAGCTGGGTGCGTGTCCCTGTGTGGAATTGGCTGTGCCAGAGTAGCCCCAGCTTCAGTGCCACAGAACAGAGCCGCCAGGTGGTTCAGGGCCACCCCTAATGTCCCCATCCAGGTCCTCCTGGGTGACTGGTAGGCCAGCAGGATTGTCCCAGTGCCACCAGGTGGCAGCTCCTGTGCAGGGACCTACCACCATCATGCTGTGCCTGGCACATCCAGGTTTGGCATCCAGAGGGCCGTGCACAGCCCTGCAGCTGCCCACGCTGCATCAGACCACTGTCCCCCAGTGTTCTTTGCATTGTAACACCCCCTGAAATCCTGTAGCATTTATGACCCAGGAGCTCCGTGGGGTACATAGGGACACACATAGAAGAGGTTTTGGACCTGCAGCTGATACTCTGGGAGCTGCAAAGCGCGTGCAAAAGTGTGACTTCAGCATGTGCAGTGTGATGTGGTGCTGAAGGCAGCACAAGCAGAGGGACCAATGGTGGGATCGGATCTGACATCCTGAGGAGATGCCTCAGACAGTGACTCTTCCTTATGCATGGACACCATACCTAGTGCCAGTGACTGGCAACACCTTTGTGGGACCAGGAGCTCCATGTTCTGCTGGATTTAAACAGAGATGTCTGATTTGGGGAAGAAAAACACAATTTTGCATCAATATGTCTGGAAGCTGTCATTGCATCAGCCCTTCTTTTTAGGGAAGCTGGTGGTGAGTACCATGAGCCATTATTACAGGTGTGCCCAGCTCCTCCTGGGGGTCTCCAGGAGTTAACAGCCTCTAAATACTTCCTGCAAGGATGTGGAAAACAAATCCACTTGTCACCCAAGAGCTTTTGCAGAGTCACCTTCCTGGCAAGGCTTCAAATCTTTTCTTTGGTTTCCATCTCTTCCCTTTTTGTGGTGTGATTGCTTGCCTGTCTGGCAGAAGCAAGCACCATGTCCTGCTGCATGTTCACAGGCATGTATCTCCTCAGCTGGGACTGGGGCTGAAGCAGGAGGAAGCAGACAGGGATTTGCTAGGCTGGGGTTGCACCTTGGGGATCATAGAATCACACAATGGGTTTGGGTTGGAAGGGACCTTTCAAGTGCATCCAGTCCAACCCCCTGCAGTGGGCAGGGACATCTGCAACTAGAGCAGGTTGCTCAGAGCCCCAGCCAACCTCACCTGGAATGGTTCCAGGGATGGGGCATTGACCACCTGTCTGGGCAGCCTGGGCCAGGGTCTCACCACTCTCAGCATCAAAAATGTCTTCCTTCTCTCCAGTCTCCCTCTTTTAGTTTAAAGCCATCACTCCTTGTCCTGTCACAACAGATCCTGCTATAAAGTCTGTCCCCACCTTTCTGACATCCCCCCTTTAGGTCCTGAAAGACCACAATAAGGTCTCCCCAGAGACTTCCCTTCTCCAGGCTGAACAACCCCAACTGTCTCAGCCTGGCCTCACAGCAGAGGGGTTTCAGCCCTTAGATTATTTTTATGGCCTTCTCTGGACCTGCTCCAGCTGGTCTGTCCTCTCATACTGAGCAGGTGGTGCAGATCCCATCTTGTCCCGGCTCCTGGTCAGCCCAGCTCTGCTCTCTGGAGCCTGGGCTGACCAGGAACAGGGATGAGACAGGCTCTGTACAGTGTCCTGGAGCTTGGGGTGCCTGCTGGCACTGGCAGCCAAGACCAAACCCCACCAGGTGCTGGAGGAAGCCACTGCATGAGCCACACAGCTCCAGGGCAACCTGGTGCTGTGGTGACACATCCAGATTGTCGCTCCTGTCTCTCTTCCCAGGCAAGATACCAAGGGACAGAGCAGCCAGAGCTAAACACCAGCACTGGTCTTCCTGTCATGGAGCAGGTGCTCCCTCCACATGTGAGCTGGGGCTGACTGGGCTAACCGTGGGAGTGTAGCAGAAACGTGTGCCTGCTCCAGGTCAGCACAACCCCCCTGTGCCGATGATTTACCAGATGCTGTTTGTGTTCCCCAATTGCAGAGAGGTTTGGGGCAGGAGCTGTGTGCAGGGGTGGAGGGTTCACCCTCCTCACCTGGGCTGTGTGGACCTTTTCCCTTTGTTGGGGATGTGGCAGCAGAGAAATCCAGTCAGACCAGAAAACTATTGATAGTAGGGGAGGGAGAACAAGATAAAGGAGAAGCCCATGACTTTGTTGTGCAAAAAAGCACCAGATGACCTCCGAACACCTCCCCTGCAGTGAGCCCTGATCTCCAGGTACCTGTGCAGGGACGTCCAGGCAAACAGCTTCTGGGGGTGCAGCAGCCCCTGCTTCTTGTGCCAAGGGGCTATGGTGGTCTGGGGTCTTCTGACAGGCCAATCGGCAAGACCCTGGGTGCTGCAGGGCTTTCCCAGCTTGGCCTGACCCAGACCTCGGGGTGGAAAGACAGTGGCTGAGCCCTGAGGACATCCCAAAGCTCCCTCCATCCCTCCCACAATAGCCATGCAGCATCAGGCAGGACCATACAGACAAACAAGGGGCTGTTACCCACCCAAACTTGGAGACAGTGTCCCCTCTCCCCACCTGGGTGCTCCAGGACCTGAGCCTGGTCCAACTCCTGTAAGACATTGAGGGGCTGGAGCGTGTCCAGAGAAAGACAACGAAGCTGGGAAAGGGTCTAGAGCACAAGTCTGGTGAGGAGCAGCTGAGAGGACAGGGGTCAGCCTGGAGAAAAGGAGGCTCAGGGGAGACCACCTCATTCTCTACAGCTCCCTATCAGGAGGTTGGACCCAGGTGGGGTCAGTCTCTGCTCCCAAGGAACAAGCAACAGGACAAGAGGAAATGGCTTCAAGTTGCACCAGGGGAGGTTTAGGTTGGACCTGAGGAAAAATATCTTCCCCAAAAGGGTTGCCAAGGCCTGGCCCAGGCTGCCCAGGGCAGTTGTGGAGTCCCCATCCCTGGAGGGGTTTCCAGCCCATGGCAATGTGGTGCTGAGGGACATGGTTTAGTGGTGACCTGGAAGTGCTGGGTTAATGATTGGACTTGGTGATCGTAAAGGTCTTTTCCAGTTCTATGATTCTGTGACCCCCAGTTCACGAGGCTTTGAGGCTCCCATGTTTCAGCAGACCTCAGGGACTGTACACTGCTATGGATAGGGCAGGATCAGTCCACATCTGCTCTGCCTGGTCCAGAGCCAACAAGAAAGGGGAAGGCAGCAATTTGCATTATCGTCCTAATTTCTCAAAGTGTTTCCCAGCTCTGCACGCCTCCAGGGTATAACCCAGCGCCTCATGGGTTGCCTCACTCACAGCAGAGAGGGGATGACCTTCAAACTGTGTGTTCACCTTATCTCAGCCCCAGTCAATGGGCCAGAGCTGAGCAACAGCTCTGCCAGGCATAGACATCTCTGCGATAAGAG
>JANHFX010005641.1:10176-31072 GCA_027560015.1 Chloroceryle amazona
CTTCCCCTTCCCCTTCCCCTTCCCCTACCTCTTCCCCTTCCTTACCTTTCCCTTCCCTCATCAGAAACAGAAATGTTTTGATAAGTTCTGTTATAAAAGTTGCTGCTTTTATTTGCTTTAATCTTAAAGGATCCTGGTGTTCTTGCAGTTTAACGTCATTTAGAGTGCTGTTCACTTTTATTTTTTGTCTCAGTATAATCAAAACAGCAGTAGTCTTAAAATTTCACGGTCAACATCATGATAGTGTTTGCAGTGTTTTAAATAAGGACCACATGTTCCTCTGCAAACCTATTTAACAATGGTATGCAGATGTTGGGACCAATTATGGAGGACAGCTCTACTTATGTATCCTAATAGTTAAGTATATAACACTTACTTATTAGAGATAAAACCATCCATCCAAAACTTTGTTGCCAGCAAAAAAGAGCACAGAGAGGCAAAAACTCTTTGTCATTCTTCCCATACATATCACTTCCTTCCCTACTACCGGAGCCAAACAATATGCCACATCCTATGTAACTCTGAAGACACTAAAGTGTAAAGAATTTATTAAAAGGATGGACAATTTCTTTGCCGTGTTGTGTTTATACAGAGCACATGAATGATGCAATAATTCATTATATCACATCAGAACAGATCATCCTTTTTTTGTTGTGATTTGCATCCAAATTCACAGCTGAGGGTACTCTTGGTTATCATTGGCAGCTGGGTCATATCTATTGATATGACTCAGATACCATGAGGTTAGTAATGAATCTTTAATCTTAACATTTTTGCTGCCTGAACTATGTGAAGCAAACAAAAGTAAATAGGCAAATAAAGTCTCCCAAAATGGATGAGAAAGTAAATTCATGCAAATTAACCATGTTTTTCCCCAATGACTTTACATTTGTTTCTGTATTATCCAAACTATGAACATATATATGTATTTAGAGTAATGGTGAATGGTGCCCTGCTTCGCTCATGCAACCTTTCATTTTCTTCCAATGAGTTTGCAACCACATTGGAACATCCTTAGATATGGCCAGTTTTTGTGTCTGAAAACACCTGCCACGTGTTTTGGGGATAGTCTTTCTTTTACCCACTACTGAGTCTGAAAACAACACTCAAGAAAGTTAGTTAATAAAGAGAAACTTGATAAAACCAACAAGATTTAAAGTCTAATTCATTTTTGCACAAAAAAAACCCCTCCTAACAAAGTTATGCATGCATCCACAAATATAGTATAACCATTGTGGTGTTGTGTCTTTCCTTCCTCTCTCATGAGAGTAAAAGGGAGGATTCCCATATGGGTAGACATTGAAGTAGGAGACAAGATGTTGGATGGAATTCTCTGAAATCTCTTTGAAATTCAGGTTGAATACCTTGGTGTTTGGGTTGGTGCTTGATGCAGTTTCAGTTCTGGGATGTAAGGCTGTAGCTTTATTTTCCTTGTAAGGGTCCTAAAGGATTTCTGATTATCAGTTTGTTACATGAACCAGAAATGAGGCTGAAATTACCTATTCTTGGTGATCATAACATGCATCTCAGAAGGAGGAACAAGACAACGAGTTTTGAAGGTTAAACCATGAAGCATGGAGGTGGGCTGTGTGTGTGCATTTGAGTCTGAGAAAATCAAGGAGGAGAAAAAGTGACATGAGCAGGCTGTCCTAGGAAGGGGATCAGAGGTGAACATGGTTCCCAAGGAAGAGGGATGTCTTATCAGAGGAAGGTGTTTTTGGTGAATCTCATGCAGCTGGTGCAAGAAATGGCTATGAGATTGACTACCATCTCTCCCAAACCTGATAGAAGAGCCTCCAGTTCCTTTTTTTTTGTGGCACAGGCCTTTCTGGTTCACTGTAACAGGCAGTCAAAGCACAGGCAAGCTATAAGATAGAATTTGCCTTCTTTTATTTGTAATAATCCATCTTCCTGTGGAAATTATGTGAAGCAAATATCAACCACATAAACAGTTTTTAAAGGTTTCAAAGTGGTATCAAAGCAAGTGCATTCCTCTTTAACAGTGAGCCTCACTTTGCTCTTTCATACATACACAGTTGTAGCATTGGTAGAAGACTTCAGAGCATGCTAATATTTGTAGAGTATCAGATATTCAGTGAAAGGTGCAATGTGTTTATTTGTTTAAATGAGAGGACAGGTTCAGTGTTGATGATGGGACATGAGGCACTTGGAATAACTTGGAACAGGAATACTTTGATATCTCTCAGTCTAAATAGCGCAAACACAGGCTTTCTGAAAGGGCTTTGCCGGCACACCTCAGCTGTAACATGAAGGTGACCAGACCACCCTCTAGTGGAATCAGACTGCATTTCAGCTTTACTACTGTAACTTTACTGTTACTGCTTTATCTATGAAACCAAATTTTTATTTCCTTTTGCCTTGGAGATCTATTTAGATGAAAGGTAAGATCAGATGTATATCTGTGCAAGCAGTGTGGGAGGGCTCCTAGCCTAACGGTTCTTCATACTTCCCCTGCTCAAAGGGTTTCTGAGTCAGAGCAGTGGGACTTGGTGTCCTGATACTGAGAAGCAGATCTGCCTCTCCCATGTCTTTGGTTCTGGATTATTATATTTTTCTTCTTGTTCTTTTCATCACAGCATCTGCTCTAATTGACATGTGAAAAATAACATGGGTGGAAGAAATGGGCTCCAGAGAGTAAAATTTATATGAGGCTGAGCATTTTGCAGCTGAAGAACTAGGAAAAGGTTTTCCTAATCAGCGTTAGTCACATGAAAAAAAAAAAATCTACTTGTGAAAAAAATTGTCAACACTGAACGTAGGGGAAAAAAATACCACTAATTATTGATTATACAATTGTTACTTGGTATTGCTAGAGGTTCCTCATTTAAGAAAAATGCAAGGTAAAACTCCAATTAAGACACCTTGGAAAATTCCTCTACCTGGATGTGAGACACAGCCATCAGTCCCAGCATTGGGCATACCTTGAGCACTAGCTCATGTAAAAGGGAGAAGCTGTGCAGCACAAGAAAGATGAAGAGGACAGCCTTCCAGGTGGGCACCCTGGAGGCACACATTAAAACTGTCACATGACATTTGTAGATGACAATTCAGCCACACCTGGCTGCCAAGGCCAAGTTTTGGCACACATGTTCTGGAAGCAGTGATGATGTGCAATGGCACTTTTGATCCAGGAGGAATGGAAAGATCAGTTGTGGTGAAGGGGTGCTGACTGATGTTTACAGTTCAGTTAACCAGGACTTGCTGCTTTGCTTCCACTAAATCTTCTCCTAGACCATAAGCTCTCAGGAAAAGAGACCATGTCTTTGTCTGCATATGGAAAATATCAGGTTTGTTTTTAACACTGTTGCAGCTTGAATAAATTGAAGTATTACGTATAATAGTAAACATATGTTGTCTCTGCCTCATGTCCATGGTGTTCCCTAGTTGAGGAACAGCCTCATGAAAAGACTCATGAGAATTGATGTCCCTGACCACTGCACTAGCTTCACTTAGGTTTATCAAAATCCTGCTTCAACCAAGATATCTGAAAAACATCGGCTAGCTAATATGGCTAAGTGATGAGTGACCTCAGATGGTACCTATGTACAAAATAAAAAAATCCCATGTTTTTTGTGTCCGTCTCACCTTTGGTCTATTGTTTGTTTTTTTACTTATCACTTTTACTACTATAGCCTCAGAAGGCTGGAAACTAAAATCCTCATAGTGAGAGCTGATCTGTGCTAGCTGGTCACCACATGTTTGTGCACACACACACACACAAACTCTCTAGGCACAGAGGGGACTGAGATCTGCATAGGGTAAACAGTCAAAGAGTTTCATTTTAATAGGTCCTATGATGAGATCTTTTCTAGTGTCATTTCATACAGTCCCTTTTAAAAAAACAACCAACGCATTAGTTTTGGTTTAAATATTGACTTACAGGAATTTGTTATTATACAATATAAGCTGTTCTGCTAAGCTTACTGCCTAGTATTTCTTCTAGAAAGTAAAACATTTGTGGAGAAATCAGATGATGACAAAGTTCTGAAAAATTACAAATGCCTTCATTGATATTCTTATCTGGGTTACAATGATTCAGTATTGAGTCACTAAGATACAGCTTATTTTTTGTTCTACAGTTGGGAATACTTAGGGTTTGAGCAGACTACAGTGAAGAAACTGATAACATGTACAAGTCTGAAGTCTTAAAGAATGTGACACAAAGCTGTTTTTCAACTCTTTTTCCACTTGTGCTCACCTGAAAAAATTCAGTGGACATAAATAAGTTTGTAAAGCAAAAGATGCCTTGTCTTTATTACCTTTCACTGACTCCTCAGAAGTAGCCCATGGACCTTGGGAACTTTGCAGACCATAAATGAAAGATGGCTGTGCAATGGGCAATGTCATTGTTTTAGTTGACCGAGCTCAAGTGATTAAAGCTTCAGAGAAGTTTGGTTAGACCTTCAGCCATTCAGAAAACATGAAATGTGACTTCTTAAAACATAATTCCTTCAGACAGGTTGATTGTGTGGCTCTATGTCTTGTGAATAGTGTAGACTGCAGAAGCTAAGTCACAGGTTCCCATTGCAGCCACCCAAGAGCCCTCTCCATATACACTGGTGGAGAGTAGCTCAAAGGCTGCTGCATCTCCTGTCATTCACAAATGGCCACAGAAAGCCAGAAACACAGGAGAGGACTGGTGTAACACCTAACACCTTCCTTTTCCACAGTTACAGTAGAAAAGTGTAAGGGTAATGTTTTCTGTTTCCTGAAAGAAGACGCTGGTATGTGTAATTTTGAGTTTGAGAACTGTCTCACTGGGCATAAACATTGCCTTTTTGAGTTACGACTACCACTTCCGGTCATAGCCAAGAATCCCTTGGAGATCTTATGTCTAATCATTTACTGGATTTCTCTTAACTTACCTCAAAAAATTCTCAGCAGCTTCCAGTCAGAGTTGGTATGTCTGAAGCAACTTCATGTTGCTGGTTGCTCAGTCATCCTTGCTCACTGAAATTTGGAGTAAATCATGCAATGAATTAAGTCTCTTATAAATTGACTGAGGAGTCATACTTGCAAGATGGTTAAAAATTGCTCCTTGGCTGTGTGTAGCAGCACTTGTGTGTCAGAAGCAGGAATAATCCATAAACCAAAAAAATCCATAAATTCAAAAAAAGCTGTGCCCTGGGTACCCAACACAGGCATGCAAGTGGAAATGGTCCTCATGATTATGCCCATGTGGGAAATGTTGGGCATGGATGGAGCCTTGTTTGCTCTGCTACAGTACAAATCACTCCCACACTAAGGGGATTGATTTTGGCTAGTTCCTCAGAGAGGTCGTCAGTCCTGAAGAATTTGCTTTCAAATTCTAACAGTTCTTAGTAATCAGAGAAGAAAGACCAACATATTCCCTCACAGAGAATCACAAATCATTCTCACCCAGAGCCCCAAGGAGAAGTTTCCAGGAAGGACCAAATTCCTCTGAGACATATCTGACTTTCTGATAGGGCTGTCAATACTACAAGCAGCGTGCAGATGGCAGGCAGGTAGCCACAGATAGATTGCTTGGTCTGGGTTTTACAAGCGTAGTAAATTTTGTGATAAATAAACACTTCATGGCTTTCCCAGGCACAGTGCACATCATGGGTTTCTTTGAGGTTCATATTCCCCTTCTGCTGCTGTATAGTCCTGAGGCATTTAGGGATTTCTTGCAAAACTTCTCATCCTGAACACCTGCACCATTTTTTTATCTGCTTTTTTCTCTTCTCCTTTCTTCCACACTACTCTCTCCATTCCCCTGTTTTCTATATAGTCCCTCATACCAGTGACCTTCCTGAAAGGAACCAGAAACTTTTTTACCTCCTTCTTCTGTGCAATGGAGTTCTTTCCATCTGTATTTTGTATAGCCTAGATGTTCTACCATTTCCCTTATTCTCTGTCATTCTTTTTTTTCTTCTCTCTTTAGCAAGGTGTTGATCTGTGAAAACTGAATCATGAGATTTGGCAGCACTAAGATGGCAGAAGAAAAGCAGGGAGGGGGTATGTTGATAATTGCTAGATGGTTAATTTTATGGCTGAGAATGTTTCTAATTTTCTACTTTTTTTTTTTTTTTTTTTCCCCAGGTCTAGTAGGGTATGGCTCATTAGCACCTTCAAAAATTCCCTGGGAAGTATTTATTTGATTGACCAGTAAATTAAAAGTCATTATGCTATGAGCAAAGACAGGCTCAACCAACAATAACAGGGTAACAACTGTATGAATAAGTAGGTCATTATAACACCCCTCTTAAAGTCACCTCTTTTTCTGACTGAAAAGTCATACCTTTCTCAATTGTTCAAGTCTAGAAACTGTTTGATATATTTCTCCTAAACCTAATCCCTCAATTTATTTAAAACCAAACCAACCCAAAACACCCCAGCCCTCCCAAGACAGTCTGTTTTTCAGCATGATTTCTAAAGGAAACAAGTTCACCAGGGAATTATATTGCTTGCCTTGTGTGTCTGTTGCTCACCTGAGAGCCTGCCTGCAGAAGACCATCTGAACCCATAGACTGATTTCAGCCACACTTGACCCACACAGAGAAGTCTCTAATAAGCTAGATTCTTGTTTCAATTTAATGAAAGTTGTCACCTGTCTCAAGAAGAGATGCAGTTCAGTGGTGTCTATGTGGGAAAGGAAGGCAGAATTTTGCAGGTTTTGGCATGCAGCGCAGTGAGCATCCTCACAGTCACCAGCCACCCACCCATATAATTTTAGTTGGACAACCCACGTGTATATCTAAGTCTTTAACTGTGCAAACTGCATCTTGCTTGGAGGGAGTGTGAGAGGAGCTGGGGACAGTCCCTAAAACTCATGTGCTGAGAAGAGCGAGGGAGGCAAAGGAGAAAGAAGAGTGTGTCCAGCAGGAAAAAAAAATGTTCAGCAGGTCCAGGGAGGTTCTCCACCCCCTCCACTCTGCCCTAGGGAGACCACATCTGGAATACTGTGTCCAGTTATGGTCTCCCCAGTAGAGGAGGGACAGGGAAATAATAGAGAGAGTCCAACGGAGGCTATGAGGATGATGAACGGACTGGAACATCTCTCTTATGAGGAAAGACTGAGAGATCTGGGGCTGTTTATCCTGGAGAAGGCTGAGAGGGGATCTCATTAATGTTTATACATATCTGAATGGTGGGTGTCAGGTAGAAGGGGCCAGGCTCTTTTCAGTGGTGCCCTGTGATATGATGAGGGGCAACAGGCACAAACTGTTTCTCCTCAACATGAGGAGAAACTTCTTTACAGTGAGGGTGAAGCTTCTGTACAGTGAGGGTGACAGAGCACTGGAATAGGCTGCCCAGAGAGTCTGTGGAGTCTCCTTCTCTGGAGATTTTCAAAACCCACTTGGGTATGCTCCTGTGTGGCCTGCCCTAGGTCTGGCAGGTGGGTTGGACTTGATGATCTCCAGAGGTCAACTTCTACCATTCTATGATTCTATGAGAGAGCTCCTCAGAAAACAAATGGATTTCTTTTCCTTGGAGTCAGATTCAGCTGATCACTCTGGGACTAACTGCATTGCAAGGTGAAGCTCTAAGTGAGATGCTGAATGCAATATGTTTTGAAAACAGCAGAGGAAGCAGTATATCTGCATTAATATTTCTTTCCAGCACGATAAATGAGCCTTTGGCTGTTCAAAGAGACCTTAATGTGCCCACCTGTGACACAGAATTGTTCTACACTCTTAAAGGGCTCTGTGATGGCAATCTTTTCTTATCTGAAAAATATTAAAACAATTCTAACTTTTTCTCTTGGAGATGACAATGTTTGTCAATTTCTTCTCCTTATGAGAAATATTTGATCCCAGATAGTGCCACGGGAACTTGAGTGGAAACTTCCTGAATAGGAACTATGTAATTCAGCTTGAAAACACCATGCAGGATTTGGCCTATGCTTGAAGAAAATGTTAGTGACAGCTGAAAAGAATAATCTGGCTTGATGTCAGCCTCAGTCCCAGACACAACACACACACTGTATTTACTGAAATCCCAGCCTTTTTTTACAGAGCTTCTAGGTTAAATACTGCTTTGAAATGGCTCTCAACCTAGAGCCATAAAGTGTATGAAATGAAACTGTTGCTGTACTGCACTGAAATCGCTGAGCTGTTCCTGCTATATTGTCTTGCAATTGCACATTGAGGATTGAAGGGTGTGGGGAGAGGGGAGGGAAATCAATGTTACTTAATAGGGCCAAGTTATTCTATGAGCTGTATAACCAGCTAGATACCATTATAGTCAATCCTTTTTTTTTTCTTTTTTTTTTTCCCAAAAAATAATTCTGACATTTCTCTGAGGCCTTGAAATTGCTTAAGATGGTACTGAGAAAATCCCGGAAAGTCCTAATAGATGTGTATTGCAATGTGTGCCTGCCCTGCAGTGAACTTCTTCTGCAGCCTACAGGATCATGATTTGAAGACCACTCTAGTCTTTTTCTGCCACATTTTGGCTAAGGACAATGAATAATGTGCATAAAACTATATAGAATTACAGGCAAATTTGGAAGAACCACAGTAGTACAGGTAAGAAAAAATACTGACAGTCAAAGTCCATCTCTTTGATACAATATTGAGTAGTACTTTAGTCCTAAAGTAATTTTCATTTGAGTGACTCCTGTGTCCATACCATTACCAGGCTGAGTTCCACAGACAGCAATCTGTCATTGGTTATTCCTGTCACCATGTTATCTTGTTGGTTCCATCTGTCTGTATACCATTGGTTTTTTTCTTGGGAAGTCTGGAGAGGCAAGAAAGCAGTGCTGGTGTACTCCATCAGTCTTTATATTTAGCAAATAATGTGGGGCAGCAGAAGAGAATCTGTAGAGCAAACTAGTTGGGCTGAAGACCCAGCCTTTATACTCCCTGTACTTTTGACCGAAACATTTTGTACTAGCTCAAATCTGGTCCTGCTTACTCTACTGTGACAGGGAATAGCATTTTTGTGCTCCTAGTTCATTTTGCTCCAAGGTACTTCTCTTTGCAGTGAAGCATGACACTCAGTTGTGCAAGTCATCATAGCTCATGGGTTCAGCTTACAGAGTCAGCCTGGAGAGAAGAGTAGAGGAGTAGAATGGCCCAAATCACATCTCTGACAAATATCTCAAGTCGCTGCTGAACCAAAACAGATTTTCCATTTCTTTCACAAAACAAGAGGGAACATTCACACCTGAGAAAGTCTCTCAACTTTTGAAGTTGTCTAAACATGTATTTCAAGAACTTTCCATCCCCAAATAGTTTTCTGGTGTTGCTTAAACACAAGTTGGTAACATGAAAATTCACCTCCCTGAAAAAAACAAACTGGTTTTTGTTATTACTTGGTTTGCTTCCATGCCATGATTCTTTCTCCAACGGGACATTATTAGCCAAGAGCCCTGTCCAATGTGAGTGTAATTTACATTTTCCCATCCAAACTGAAATTTATTCTTGTTTACATTGTCTGTTCACCTAGATTATCAGTTTTTTTCATTTTTAGGTTTGTTACAGCACTCTCTGGTCTTACTCAACCTAATGAACACAATCTTCTCTGCAGATTTATTCAGTAATTATTTTCCTGATTCATAAATATGTATGATGACAGAGACTTCTGAGGCACCTCCTGTTTAAGTTTGAAAATTCACCACTTATTTTTATCTTTTCTGTTTCCTAGACAGTTTCTGGACCAATATTACACTGGGTCTTCTTCACCGGCACCACACTTCAGTATCAGACCTGACTGAAATTTTTCCTGGTGGAAAGGACTCACTTGATGATTTGGCAGAGAGTCATCACACTCATTTACGTTATTTTTTTACATTCAGATCACTTTAAAAGCTTGGTGAGTTTCCTTTGCAGAAATCATACATGTATGGTCTGAAGATTATTTAATGTTCCACATGAGTGATAATTGAAATCAATTTTTTTTGGTGAAGACAGATGAATCCACTTTTCTCCCAGAGCTGGACACACCAACAGCCTATTTATGGTAAAAACAAATAAATTGTGCTGGTTTATATTAATGCCATGTAACCAGTGAATGTTGGAAGCTGATGATAATGACATATCCATGATAGAAAAAATCATTAGCTGATAATATAAACTACAGCAAATTACTTCTTATTCATTAGCTTCATAAAAGATGTTGAAATAGCCACCATTTGTCATTGCTGTTATTTATTTCAAACTCTTTCAATAAATGTTCTATAAAGCAAATGCCAAATGCTAAATAAAGGACTAGCTAATCTCACCCCTGTTCTCAACTGGCCTTCTCAGGTGTTTTCCTCTCCTCCCTCACTATACAGAGGATTTGCTACCTCTCACTGAAAGTCAGGGGGAGTAATTGTCCCCTTAGTTATATTAGGTATGCATTATTCCTCAACCAATAGACTAAGAGGCCAATACTAATAAAATATGCCTGGTCATTTGTTTTTAAAACAACAAAAGAAGAAAAGCAAATTAGAGATAAAACCCCATATTTTGTCAGTCAAATCCCCATTATCTTTTCGATTGTATAAAATGTAGGAATAATGTAATGATACAGATCCACCGTATTTATTCTAATTCCCTGATCATTAAGCCACAAAAATGCTAAGCAAGGGAGGAACACAGTCAGGCAGCCTTTCATCCACCTTCTGGAAAAGTTAAGAACATGAAAGTGTGTTAACAGATGCATTATTTCAGAACAGGGGTCCATCTAGCCCACAATCTCCAAAAGATGCCATCATCAGCTATCCAGGGAAGAGTGGAGCAAAGCAAATGTACATGGTACATCCATAAACTGCTCTCCAACCTCTAACTGTGTCTTGATTAGGAATTTCCTGAGCTTGATGTGTTTTATCTCTTTAGTAAGCCTCAACAGTCTTCTGTTCTGAGTACTTGTCCAGTCTCCCCCTGACTCCATGACATCTTTTTGCATCTGCAACCTCCATTATCAAGGAGCATCACAGGATTCTAAGACTCCTTTGGATTCATGGTAGATGAGCAGAAAGGTTTGTGGCTGCTGAGACTGGCAGACTGGATTGGGTTTGTAGCAGACTGGACTTCTGCAAGCTCACAGGAGCTATGGCTAGGAGTAAATAGCCATGCCCCACCTCTAGAGGTACTTTGCCTTCTCTCTTTTTATTTTTTTTTTTTTTTTTTTTTGCTCACCACTGCAGTGTCCTTTGTGTTACTTGTTACAATGTCTGGGCATCTGAATTAACCTGTGCTCTGGATCATGGAATTAAAAACATAAGGGCAGAAACCTGGTTACATCACTCAGTCTATCTTCCTGCAAAGGGAGACATGTTCCCTGCAGCAAGTGTGAGCATACTTACAGTTTTAAATGTCTCAAGTAATTGTGCTTTCATATTTCCTCACAAGACTATTCAACACTTCAAAGTAGCTCAAGCTTTTTCTGGCATTCTGTCTAAATATTCCCTTCTTAATCTCATCTCATTACCTCCTAAGTAATTGTATTCTGTCCTTGGGGTCTATTCACTTTTCACATTTACAGACTGCTACCCAGTTCCCCTGAGTGTAAGCCTCACTCTAAGGTAAATGACACATTTTTACATTTGGAATATTTCCTTCAAACTATTCACAATTGTTCTTGCAATCTCCCCTACTAAAGTAGTCTCTACAGATAGATCAGAAGGTAATTTTCTGACTTCAGAGGCTTGCAACCTACCCTGCTTTCTTCCCCCTTCTTTGAGCTCTTGTCAACCCACACGTATTCATGTGAATGCTCCTTTGAATTCAAATGCTCTTTAAATGTCTTGAGTTTGTGAGGCTGGGATCAGTACACAAAGTAGAAAAAAAGGAAATTGGAAAGGAAAATACAGTGGGAAAAAAAAAAAGTCCAAAACTCAAAAAGCCTGTAGTCTGCTGTTAAGGTAGATTTTTTCCAGCCCTTTCATAATCCATGGCTGGTTTCCATTTTTCAGATGTAGTAAGTTAAAAGTATTCTTTTTCCCTTTTTGCAATTCCACCTTATAGAACAAAACCTAATAATTCTTCTTAATTTATTTCCTTTTATTTTTTATCCAGTCCTGAAAATAGTGCTTATTCTCCCTTTTCCCTCACCAAAGGTTGTCAATGACACGCTTACATGATTGTAAGTGATTTATCTTTCTGCTCTTATTTTCATCTTCCCTGAATGGCTTCCAGTTCACTGTGAATTATTTGATAGTATGGCAAAATGTAATCTAAGCTTGCCATTTTTCTGGCTTTCTAGCAAATACATTGCTGGACATGAAATATGGACATACTAGAGAAAAGGGGATATTGTAGGGTTATGGTGTTAATCCAGTTCCCTGCAGACTTGAGAGAGCAGGTTGGTTTAGCAGGAATGCAGTTAGTGATATTTCTTGTTTCTGCCTGAATCTAGAAAAACCTGGTTCATGATTTTTATTCAGCTACATGGGTGGTGGCTGGTCTGCATGGCTGACAAGCACAGCACAAGAACTGCTTTCCAGGCACTGCTTAGAACCCATCATTCCAAAGTTGATGCAGACTGAGACCAAATGCTTAGACCTCACCACGGACTAACTGATGGGTTTGCAAGTTCTCATCTGGCTGATCTGTGCTGTTACTTGCCTAGAGATGATTGCACCAAAACTAGCTTGGTTTGACTATGCATTTCAGGAGTCATTGAGATGGACTGAAATATTTGGAAGACTAGAGATATTTTAATATGGAGGATAGGATATGTGGCACGTTTTGCTATATTCAAAATTTTACATTTGTAAAGTGCTTGAATATTTGGAATTTTTATGTGGATAAGGTTTAGTAACCCTGCTTTTCTGGCTTTGTCAGGCAGAGAAATGTAGGGCAAATAAAAATGATGAAGTGAAACATCCCTAAAGAGCACAACTTCTCTTCTTATGGTAAGCATTTGTTTCATTCTTTGTGAATGCCACATGCAACTCTCTTTATTTCGTACGTGGATGGTCACTCAGTCAAGTAATGCTAAAGGGGAACTTCATTTAAATAGTCTACATGAGCCAGTGCAATCCAGCTAAAATATGTATGGTTACACAAGCTTTCATGGGAAAAACATTGGACCAACTAAATCTGAATGCACAGGAATCTGCTGCCGTGACTGCCTTCATGGTGCCCATTTTCGGCTGTGTCTGCAGCTCAGCTTGGCAGTTGCATGCTGCAGTATCAGTAATGGGGACGCCCGGGGCTGTGGGAGCTAAGCATTGGGCTGCAACCAGCTCAAGACCATTGCGTGACGACCCAGCTCAATCCTGAGCTTGTCTGGGAGGAGGCGGTATGTTGAGGGGAGCTCTCAGGAGCATCTGGGACTTCTTTTGGAGGTAATGGAAGGAGAAATGTCACTGGCACAGGGGGAAGCGGCTCCCACAGACCCAGTGGGGCTGCACTGTTTTACATCAGCTGAGGATTTAATCTCATACTTGAAGTACATCCTTAAACTGAATGAGAACAGCACTGCTAAATGCCTTCCTGTTTAAATGATGAATTCAGTGGCTGAAATAATATAAAATATTTATGATATAGAGGAAGCAAACACAGTTGCTAAAGTGAAACACAGTTGAAATAAGGATACATAAGGGAATCTGAGTCCTCCCTTCTCATTGTCTGAGCCCAGTCTTACTTGCCCTGACATTATGATGGGGTAAGTCCACTGCTTCCCACTGTTTTTTGCCAGTGCAACTGCAAACAAAATTAAACATTTATCTTCAACTGTTTATTCCCTTTTATACAGAAATGCTGAATAAAGACATTTGGAAATACTTCTCTACAACTTCTTGCCTAACCTAGACCATTTAATGGCCTTTTGGCCACTACCAACTCTCTCAGTCCCTGGCAAACCCCGAACCACATCCATGGCTTCATATCAGGCCCCTCCAGTGGGTAAGCAGAGGCAAGTACTCTGCCCACTGGAAAAGCTCTTCAATCCCTGTCCTGTGGCCTCCAAATATCAGCCCTGTCATCAAATCCTGGAGTAAAAGGTATAAATACTCCTTGGCATGTGCCTTTGAGAAACCAATCCTTCTCAAATTACTTTAAAATAATCTACAAAAAAAAAAAAAAAAGTAAATTTGTGTACACAGGTAGCAAGGCAGCTGCCTGGAGAGCAGGGTGTGGGTCAGCATGTGCGAGATCACCTGCACTGCCACAAGTAAGGAATATTCTGTGCACTTCCAGCTAACACAACGCCAAAGTTTACTAGTGTTTCATATTTCCATGTCTATAAACATTTTAAAAGTTCTGCCTAACTCTCTTAGCTTTCATTGAAAGCAAAAAGGATTGGACCAGTGTCCTGGTTTGAGTGAGAATAGAACTAATTCTGTTCAGTGATTTTACTTTTCAGCTCAGTTCCTCTAACTAACTGCACTTTCTGAAGTTAGCAGCCTGTTTTCACAGGCAGTGTCTGCTGCCAGCAGTGATAACACCCCATGTTTAGAGTTACTGCCAAGGATTGGTATGCAGAATAAGGTCACTGCTGGATCTTGTGTACCATGTGGAGGGGTGAAGAAAGTAAAAGCCTGCACCTGCAGGGAGGAGCAGACAGGACAGGTGACCCCAAACTGACCAATGAGGGGTGTATATGTCATATTTGGCATAAAGCAGAGGGATCTCGAGGGTGAAGTCCTGCTTGTCTTGGCTCTTCTGGCTTCTCGTTTCTTCAGTGACCAGCATCTGAGGGAGATTCTGTCCATTCTGCCTTCAATCCTGATCTGTGTATTCCTGAATCCAGTACTAGAATCCAGCTCCTGAATCTGGTTCCCATCTGATGCTGGGCCCAGCCTGAGACTTCCCCAGTGCCTGCTCCACAACATCAGTGATGATGGTGACATAATTACCATCAGGGGGGTTGGTTTCAATACTGGCTTTGTATATATTTGTATATATATTTAATTATTATTACTATTATTTTAATTTACATTAAAGTTGTCCTAGTTTTCATTTCCAATCAAGAAATCTCTCTTCCTTATTTGCTTTTTCTTCCATTTTGGAGAGGGAGGGGGGTTAATAGAGAGTGTCTGTTACAGGTCTGGAAGTCTTCCCTGACTCTAAACTGGGACAACCAGCCATGCACTCTGCAAAAACATCAGATCATGCTCTCCAACCTGCTGTGGTGAAGCCCTGGCTCACAGAGAGTGACAAGGCTAGTTTGCAGTTAGATCATGCACAACCAATCCTTACAAAGACTTTATTTTTAGTTCATTTTTTTAATGCATTCTTTCTGAATTTTTTTTATTTTAGCCACATATGTGGCAAACTGAAGACATTGTTTTCAAGCCCACAAAACTTGGATAGGCACCAGCTCTCTGCTCCCTTTAATGGGACTTAACTGGCAAAAGACTATGCCAATGACCCAATGACTAAAACAGACAGCTGAAGTATAAGGAATTTTTACAAGTTTTCCAAGACTTCTGATAGGAATTCCCTAGAAAAGAACTCCCTTTTGAAGGTCCTGTGAGGAATAAACCAGTTTATGCAGAAGTGTCAGGGATGAAACACTTCAGTTTGGTTTTGTTTTTTTTTTTTTTGTAGTATATAACTATGTATGTCATTGGCACAGCATGACTTGAGGAAAAGCTATGACGAGCCAGATTTTGAGCAGAAACTACCTTGGGGTCAGTTTCCCAATTACAGTTATCATTAAGATAAGATACTACTAATCTAGTATCCAAGATCTCATCACAAATGTAGAGCAAAGCGTGTTTTATATCCCTTTTCACTACTTTACTAAATGACATCATTTCAGAAAAGAAGCTAAAAGGATACACAGTTTTCCTGAGGTTCATTTTTTGAATCCATTACTGCATTAGGAATTCTATTATAGCTACTACCATTGCACAGCAGCTACAGTTCCTGTTATCCACATAAGCCAATGTCTGGCAATTTAAGACAGTGCAGATACAGACTAGCACAGCTGGTTTATTGTCATCCAGAATCTCTATCCCTGCTAGTAAAGCTCAGGCTTCACAATACTCTCCCCTGGGCAAGAAGTTCATTGCACAAGTAAATAAGTGACAAATGGGAAAATACAGCCACGTGTCACATTAACAAGAAACTGTGCCACCTGAATTTTTTGGGTCTGGTATAGTTAGAGATGGATTGTTTGCAATGTATCATTTAGTCTTCCTTTTCATCATCCATTTCCACCGCATGCTAATCTGTTTATCTAATTCTATTTAAAGAATATGTTTTCAAGCAGATCAGAATCTTCTAAAAAAATGAGCATTAGGGGCACTCAGTGTAATTTGAAGGTAAGAGTTTTGAATAAAAAATGTATTTTTGCACAGCTCAGAATACAATGTGGAATTTGTTGCTGTCAGGTAATGTCAAGGAAAAATGTATGCAGATTCAAAAGGGATTCTGCAAATTAATCAGAAATAAATCTATTGATGACTATTAACAACAACAGTATGAGTGAACCTTAATGCAGGAAGGCCCCCAACCATCAACATCCAGAAGATGGGAAGGATTGCCATGTACTCAAACAGTGTCTTTTACTCTTTCATGTTTTGAACACTCGGAAAGTCTAGGTGGACAGAAAGATGTGCGTAGCTTTAAGAAAAGTTTGCAATGAGTTGTTTTCCTGCATTTATTTTACTTCCCTGGCAGAAAACTGAGAGCTGAAAGGATGGAAAATTCCTTTAAAGACGCAGGTGTTTGAAGAGATTCTTTGGGCCAAGTTTGACCTCAGGGATTCCTTCAGTCTTATCATGGTCCAGATGTCAGGGGAATGAGTTTATCTCCCCCCTCACTTCTAGTGCTGCAGATCACCCCTAAGTCAGTATTATCTCTGAAATTTCAGAGCCATTGGTGACTTAAAAGCACAAAACCATTGACAACTAAGTGTGACTTAGTGATTTACCTCCTGCCTGTCAGGCTTAGAGAAGAGCCAGAGACACTCAGATATCTGTTGCAACAAGTCTGCCACTGACACAAGTGAAATTCGTAAACAACTGCTTTCCTCCACAAAAATCTTGGTTTTGTTTCTTCTGTAAACCATCACCAAAAACAGCTAATCCCCACACAGCAATCACCACGTGCACTGGCTTTGCTTGCTCATGGCTTTATTGCATATCCCACATAAAATTGATAGCAGTTTCCTTTTTGTAGACAAAACATTTACGATTATCTCATTTGTCCTAGCAACAAAAATAACGATGAATATTCAACCTGTCATACGAAATGGTCTGAAAACGCTTTACAGATACTAAAAAAAGATCCAGAAGAGATGTAAGAAAAGACAAAAGAAAACAAATAGGTCTTCCTTAGTTTCTCAGCTGCAATTTCAAAGCATACCACACTTCTTTCCAAACCACATTTTATTCTTTTTGAAGTATTTGGAAGACCCAAAATGACATGCTTCTTCTGGATGTGATATTGCTTTTATATGGATTTATTTGATATAATTTTTTTGTTTTGCCTGATTTTTTAAGGTTTGGAAATTCACCCTGCTCACCTACACCAAATTCTAATAAAAACCTAATACAGTAAAGAAAAAGCTCAAGAGCCTGGAATGCTCACTCGCATTTTGAGAATATCTATAAAGCTAATTTTTTTCTGATATTGTACTTTTAAAAAGTTTTGATGTACAGATGGTAGCAATATACAGACTGCCTTTGTGAAATCAACTCCATAAATTCATTTATCTATATACTAGATAATTTCAGATGCATAAATACAGAATGTGAATATGGAAAAATGTACTTATTCGATACATAATTTCTGACTGCTTTAATATCTTATTTTTCTTCTTGAGGAGTTCAAAGGACTATTAAGTCAGCCTATTTCAAACAATTACTACCTTACTCTTTCATATTTGCTTATGGCTCAACTGTACCTTTATGCACATCCTAGAACAAGGACTGCCAGGGAGCTGCAATGTCTCAGAGATCTGCTATTAGTGGCATGGAGCAAAGTTAAATATGTGCCTGTCTCTGTTCTGCATCACCACTCCCTAACCTTAATATAGAACAGGCATCACACAAAAAGAGGTCTTGCCAATCACAGTGGGCAGGGGAATTATGAGAATCAGGCAGGAGGCTCCCCATGCTCAGCTCACCTACACATCCTGATACTCAGTACCCCTTTCTTGATCTGGAGATTATTTTCTTGCTTGTTCAAACTTCCTTCTTTTCTGTCATTTGCAGTTGCATTTCACACTCCCCTTTTCATTGCAATCATCTCCTGTTCTAACAAATCCCCTTTGTTGCTCACAACTGTTTTTCTGTAATTCAGAAAAAGACTTAGTAAGATTTCACTGTTTTGAAAAACAAAACAAAACCAAACCCCAAAAATCCCAAACAAAACCAAACAAAACAAACCAGATATTGAAAAAATACTGAAACAAAAGGTTTTAACCTAATCCAAATTACTCTTCCTTTTTTATTCTTTTAAAAAATTCAGAACTGGTTGTTGAATTTCCTCAAAATTTGCAAATACTTTTGGTCTCCCCCAAAGGACAGTAATTGCTGTATTTACTGTGGAAAACCCCTGCTAATCTCACCCTTCACACTGATTATGCATGACATGACAGGTGGCTTTTTAGAACGGAAATACACTTAACTTTCCTAAAGTACTGGTAGAAATTGAATAGTTTAAAAACCTAATCTCTCCTCACTTTAGCCTGGTAAATCTTCCTCTGTCTTCAGAGAGCTCTGAACTAAAGCCCTGAATATTTCTTTCCTTTTGCTGTAAATTTTCTTTACACTGAAAAGAGTAACAAGGGTCGAATTGATACCAGTATTATACAGATTACCTGTCTTGTACGTACCACTATTTTCAGTATGTTTAATGGAAGCATTCCTTATAGAAGTGAATGTTCTTGATTTTTGATACCAAAATTATTTAAGAATGATTGAAAGAGACATGATTTGCCTCTTTCAATTAACATTAAATATATACAGCTGTAGAAATTTAATTCCATGGCCTCCATTTCATAAAGTACTGATCAGCTATGTTGATTCAGAACTAACACAGAAAACAGAAGATAAAAATTTTATGTGGTAACTCTTGTGAATAGAGAATTGAGGACGTGGGAGGGTAGTTCAGACAAAACAAATTTCTCATATAATATACCTATGGGGGCAGAAGGAATTTCGATTCTTGTTTGAAAAACAAGCATTTCAAACCCATAAATATTTTCAGTTTTGATAGGAAGCCAAAAGCTTTTTATGCAAAAGCATCCATGCAATGTGGAAACTGCAGATAAAACACCTCATCACTTTAACATCTTGCAAAGTCTGGTTTCACCAGATAGACTCCATCGTTCCATGATTTGGAATGTTTGCTTGTTCCCTGTCAGTAAAGGATTATGAATGTTTTCCAATTCTAATTTTAGGTAATCAGATAGCAGACAGAGAATCAATATTTTGCCTCTGAAATTGTATTACACTTAGATCTCAGAATTATTCATTTTATTAGAATGTGAGGGTCCTGTTAAACAATCTAAAATCTGTTCAAGACAAAAAGACTTCTTCAACTGTCTTTTTTTGCATCACAGTTTTAGCAATTCTGTATCATTGCTTCTAGCTATTAGTTTAGATTTTCAGTGTGTTTTATCACTCTAGTAATACATGGTGCCTTGTTCAGTTCTTTGCCCACACCAGAGAGAAATTGAAAGGAAGTGCCTAAGTCTGGAAAATATGGAAAATAAAATTCAGTATTATGTGACAATTTGGCCATTTAGAGCTGAATTGATTGGGGCCTGGATTTTCATGAGAAAGAAACTTTAAAAAACAGACAAATCAAAGGATTATAAAAAAAGATGTGCATTTTTAGCAGTGAAAGAAATCGGACTTTGGAAGACCTTATCCTCAGAAGGAGTTCTGTGTTTCTTGGAAGTCTTTATTTGTAACAGTGTGATCCTGATGCAGGCAAGGGTCTGTGGTGTCTTATGGGAGGGTAAGACTAGGTGAGAACTGTGTAGGGAGGGATGTGAGGAAGGGGAGTAATACCATGGAGACGAGGATGGTCCCACAAGCACTCTATTTCCCCAAAAGGTCTAATACCAATGTGCATTCATTGGCAGTGATGCTCCCTCACAAATAATTCAGAAAAAACAAAAAAAAAAAAGGAAAATGTGTATAGGAGAAAATATGAGAAGGAGCTAAAAGAGCTCAACCCAGACTGTCATGAGCACTGGAAAGTTTTGGAACAGTCCAGATTTCAGAGAGATACTTAACTGCATTCTTCAAATAGCTCTGTGAAACCCAGTTACACATCACACAGAAATGGTATATTCATTGTGCTGGGATCATTTCTAACTGGAATTTGGCCAGACATTTTTAAGCAGAAAGGTGGGCAGGGGAACAATCCTGTCATTAAATGTCCTTGTCATTTTATCTTCATTCCTCTGATTCGTTGCAGATGTTCCTTTGGAAAATGTTTTAGTGCCTTTCTCACTTCAATTATCATCAGTTCACACTCAGTTCATAATGGCAGAATAATTGACCAGGGTACTAGTTCACCATCCTTGTGGATCTTTTTTGACATCTACTTGTGATTCCTCTATTTCTTTATCTTGCAGCAGATTTTTCCTTGAAAAATTAAATTTGACAGTGTTTGAAGGTTTGAAAAAAGGGCAAAGATTGATTACTTTAGTAACTTTATTTCAACATTAGATTAATTTTTTATGGATTATAGTGATAAACCAAAAGCAAAAAAAGACTGTAGTGACTTTAAGATGTATGACTCAATATTAAGTCAGCACAGAGTATAATTCACAACTTTTTCTTTCTAGCAAAGTCAAGTTAATAAAAGATAATAACAAGATCATTTTTTTAAGTAAATCCTATTAGATAAACTCTAGATACATGAGTTTAAAGTGTTTACACTGAATAGCAAAGTCAATCAACCATTTATTTTTTGTGTATGTCCTTATTCCTCATTTATTGAGGGATTTGTTTTTAATATATTAATATAATAAGATATATTTGCATTTAATTTTTTTATGATCA